>CAUYON010045887.1:0-31103 GCA_963573935.1 Arctocebus calabarensis
ATGTCTTTATATAGTGATCAAGAAAATGCCATGAAGGCTATCTGTAACAGTACTATCAAAACATTTCTGAATGTATATGAATCGTGCCCTATGATTGCACCAATGTACAGAATTATGATTCAATAAAATTATAAAAAAAAAATAGCCAAGCGTTGTGGTGGGCACCTGTAGTCCCAGCTATTCAGGAAGCTGAGACAAAGGAATCGCCGAAGCCCAAGAGCTGGAGGTTGCTGGAAGGTGATAAAGTGGAACTCTGTCTCTTAAAAAAAATTTTTTGCAAACCCTTTAGGCTTTGGGAGTAATGAAGAAGAGTGAGGCAGAGCTAAGTAGGAAAAAACAGGCAAGCTCTTCTCTCTGCTATGCACAATTTTTCTGAGCCCTCTCAGCTTACATTTATGACCATTGTGGAAGTATATGAAATGGAGCATAGAGCTTCTAAAAGAAAGCATGGAAAGCCGTGAGTTGAGTAATGGCATCAGGAAAGAAAGGAGGAAGAAGAGCTGAGAGTGAAATACTGTCCAGGTACCTCTGTGCAAAATACGTATTTCATTTACAGACTGTGTCTTCTAATGAACTGCTGCCCATGGAATTATCTTCCTCTTTTTGTATGTGTATTTCCTATAGCTTAATGTTTGAAAGAGATGAAGAGTCCATTATCAGAAAGAAAATAATACTATGACACAATTGAGCAGGTATTTAGGTGAGAGGATGGATGAAACACAACTATTTTTTCTTCTGAAGTTGCCAATCACTCCATACTGATACTGTCTCAGCTCAGTGTCAAGGATTCTCTCCTTTTCCATCTCCATCCCTTTTGTCTGACTACATTTTTATCCCTCTACTCCAACTTCAGGGTATTGGATTCCAATAGTCTTATTCCATCTGGATTCCCCACTTTCTTCTCATAGAGCTGGAGAGAATGAGCAGTGGGGGGTCTTTAAGTTCTTCAGGCACTTTGTAGTAAGATATTTCTGAGGTAAATACACTTCTATCTCGTAATATTGACCACTCCTTTCAGCATATCGCCACGATGTTATCGTATGCTTCCTTTGTTCTGAGGTATCATACATCCACTTCTATTGCTCTATTTTGGCATGGGAAGTACCAAGAACAGAACAGTGACAAGCAAGCTCCTTTTCCCAACCCCTATATAGCAGGTGCAGAAGTGGGAGGAGAGACCTTCCTATAGGATATAATCCATGAATTCCAGCACACGTGTTTTCTTAAAGCTCACCAAACAGGGCATAATTCTCACAATAGCTAGAAAATGCAGGTTAAGAAGTTTTTCCTGGTTGTTGGTGCACAGAAGACACAGGATACATTAGTTATGCAGAACAGGCCACTTGCTCAAGATGGTAGAAAAACTTAACTGGAACAATGGCTGAGAATGCCAATGACAGAAGCCATGGGCAACTCCACTTTCTCCGGATTTCAGCCTGTTTTATTGAGAGGTTTTGTTGCCTTTCGCTGTGGTCCACATTTGTAAATTCCTATGCAGTACCAGGTGCTCATGATCTGTTAATTTCTAATCTACAGAAAAGGTAATCTTTGTAAAATTGAAGATTGCTTATAATTAAGGTTATTGATACCAAGTATGGAATATATAAATAAGCATAAGTGGTAACACTCTTAAAAAGGTTGGTTCCTCAATAGCCCAGGGTTTTTTAGTCATATAATTACTCTATCTATTTTTTCTCCAGGAGACAGCTTCAGAAATAAACATGGCACTAGCATAACTAAATCATCCTTTTCTCCCACCTTTCTCCAAAGTCTCAGGAGCAGAGGCAGCAATCAATAATGGAGAAACTAATATGGGCAAGACACACATTTAACAAGTCCTATGAAGGAAAGCTTTTTTGCTCTGTCATTATGCTCTTCAAAGTCAACTAGGATGATGGCAAAGGGCAACTGTCTTATGATACCTTATTTTAGTGCAGAAAAACATCCTCAATGGTCAGAATTACTCACTTTATTCAAGGCAGTTTTCAAAACATTTCTAAATATAATAATTCACCATTATAGATACCAGATTATTAAATAAAACAAAATCATTAAGATAGAATAAGAGGTCAGGTTGTTCTGTATTAATCAACTCATAACAACACAGAAGATGTTGCAGCAACCTGACCTTTTCATTTCAAATAAAAATCAAATGTAAGCTTTTTCTGTTACATTAACAATCATGTAATCCTCTAAACTTGTCTTTTACAACATGAGAGGATTCAACATTTTCTAGGACCTGTTAAGAACATCCTTAAACTGAATCTTTTCTTTGTATGAATAGAACGACATTTAGTCTTTCTGAAGGTGCTCCACTGGGAACTAATGATACTGAGAAAATGTGCATTTTGATAAGCATTTCTGGACCACCTATTATGTGCTAAACATAGTGAAAAAGATGAAATATGTAAAAGATCCAGAGTATATCTTTCAGAAAAGTATAATCTTTTTTGGGAAACAATAAACGTAAAAAATTAGAAAGTAAGAGAAGGTAGAATACGGAGTAGAATTAATGGTTGCCATGGGAGATATTGCAAAGAAGAGAATGTGACTTTGAGTTTGGCAAGAGGGTCAGGAGACACCTCCCTTCAGAGCAAAATGACAGAGCATGGCAGGTGATGGGACCCAGTGAAGATCCCTGAGATCAGCATGAGAAGAGATGTTTTAGTCCTAGCAAACACTGTTTCTCAACTGATTTCATAAACAATGGAGCCATGGTAGGTTTTTTAACCATTAAGATGAATCACACACACTGGTGATGGTGGCACGTAGAACAGACTCAAAGACAGAGTATCTACAAATGTAAAAACCCATAGAGGAGGCTTTTTGCAGTAATAAGTGTATATCCATTAAAGTGACCAAAGTCTAGGCTAGAGTCCATGAAACCAGAAAGGAAAAATAAAACTGAGAACATATGGCAAGCACTGATTTGAGAAGGTTTGAAGGTAAATAAAGTGCTCACAATCAACCCCAGCACAGTGCCTGATGAAGTTAATACTCAGTGGGTGACACTTGAATGGGCGACTAATAAGTAAATCTCAGATTCTGAGCCACAGTAACAGAAAATAGAAAATAAATGATAGACAATATCATAAATACCTTCAAACTGGCTTAGCTTTCTCTGAAACCACACAAAATTGAAATTATGGTCACTCAAGTTCATTTCATTTAATTTAGCAAATCCAGTTTTAAAAAGTCAAACAGACTAATTTAGTGGCATATGGAAGGGACAGCTAGTTTTTTTTTAATATTTCCCTTTTCACTAGTTGTTTTTGATATTGTGGAGAACTGCACCCATGAATACAGAAAGGGGGAGACATATTAAGACATGTGGGATATGTTCATCTTTCTTATATTTTCTTCTATCACAGAGAAGATTATCGTTTGACCTGGTTATACTTTCAATGAGTAGGTAATTTGCAAATGATCACTTGCTCAGACCGAAAATAAAGAGATCATCACGTTTTTTTTTTTTCCTACCTATAATAAGCTGTTTCTGCCAAGGAAGTTCTCCCAGCCTTTCTCTAAACTTCTGATAGGCTGTCACGCCCTTCCCTACTCCTGCTCCTAGTTTTAAATCACTTCTGTATTATTATTACCTGGCCTCAAGGCTGCCATAAGGGACTCTCAGCATAAAGACATGGAAATCAGAGCACTGGTCACCCATGGCTGAGAATGAAGAACTGAAAGTGCCAGGCAGCAATGAGAAGCAAACAGTCACAATGGATCCTATTAGTCCTGGAGCCACAGGCCACAGCTTCGCAGAACTTTGTGCTCTGTTTTATTTTCCAGTCCATAAACTTTCAAAATTTCCTTGCAAAGGAGTATTGTCATATGAAAGTCAAAACTAGCAATATTTAGTCAAAGACTAGGAGGGATCATGAATAATTTAATAGGTCTTGCATAGTTCCAGGTTGGCGGTACCAGACAGGTGTTTATTCCTGGATCAATCTTTTCTTTAATACTTATTGCATTTGTAGTTCTAATTAACAACCACACTAGGAGAGGATTTGAAAACTATGAAGGTGCTGCCACCTTGAGGATTTTTTCTTGCCCATTTGGAGTTTTACCTTTATCGAGCAAGGGCAGACTGGTAGTGGTAGAATTTCATTTTATAAAGAACCTGAACTAAATTCGAGTTCTTCCATTTGGAGTATCACAGAACACGGAGACAAGTGCCTGGTAGCTGGTGCCACTTTATAATTTGAGCCAAATGTTTTGACATCAGGTGCCACAGGGACAGTGTGGGATGACCTTTCACCCATTCCTTACAGACACAATTCCATCTTCTTCCCCATTTCCACCTCCCTAAAAGATATAAAATGATGGGAGAAAGAAAAAAATATTTCTATTTTGTTTAGGTTAAAATTGAAATGAAATGAGTAAATAACTTAAAATACAGAAATAACCAAAGAAAAAGAATGATAAAACCTTAAACTCTCCAATTCTCATAAATCCTATCAATTTTTGTCAACAGTAACTTTGGACTCAGGACAACAGTGCTCTGAAAATGCCCTGCTCAGAAAACACAGGAGTTAGGGATGAATAGGATCCCATTCCCAAGTTTATATTAAGGGGCACAACAGTTGCCAAATTCATTATCATCTACAAATAAAAAGACAATCAAATCAAATCACAAAGGTGCTCTTTACTGGATGGTCTTCCACTTGCGGGTGCTTTAGTTCTATGTACATTAGAGTGACATATTTTAAGAACTCTACTTAAACAATAAACTGTTAATTGGGGGGAATTCTTTTTATTTCTTGACTTTCAGAAGCCACTTTCATTCATCCTGTTGTGTGGCCCCCACGAATTCTTTAGCATAGCGTTCACCAAGGTGCCTGCTTCCGGCATGCTGAGAAAAAAAACGATTTGAACTTCTATTGAACCTGATGCCTCAGCACATCTTTGGGGCAGAAATGGTTCCATTTCCCCGTTAAAAAGCTTTCATTTGCAAGCCGTAAATGAAATTTCATCTGCTTTGCATCAGTCTAGTTTATAATCCTAAAGAACTTGGCACCACAATTCTCAACCCCATTATTGGTGTTTCCCCTTCTGAGGGGAAATAATACATTAACGGCTTGGTTTGTGTTTATTTTCTTTTCGCTTAAAAAGTAAAACACAGCGGTGCCCTCACAGTTTTGCTTCGCATTCAAAGCTTTATTCTGGGCTGCTTTCAACTGAACATCTCTGGAATGACAGCCGTATGGGGTTTGGGGTTTTTTTCGGGGGTCTTTATGTGCATTGCCAAGCAACCTGGAACTCTCTTGGCAGTTACAAAAGCTTTCTCGGCCTGCTGAATCCACTTCCCATTGGAAACACTTTTATATATAGGAAAATAAAGTGGCATGTTTTAAATTTTCCCTTTGGAAAATGAAATCATGATAAAAAAAATATGCTCTCTCTTAAAGATTTTCATACTTCAAAAGTGCTACCCAGTAGGTAATTATCAGACCCATAAAGTGTAGTTACATTTGAGGAACCCCAAATCATCTTGTTTGGACATTGGCAGCCGTATGGAGGAGTCCATCAAAATCAGTGCAAGGCACACCTGTTCAATAATAACCTTTGTGAAGACAGGAGTTAGTCTCTTGCATTTAGGAATTATTTATTGATTAAGGGGATGTAGAAGAATGAAATCGAAAATAAGGATGAAAAGGAGGGACTTACTAGAAAATGGTTGAGCTTCCAAAACTTCTCGTTGGCACTCCTGGGGCAGCTCTCAGACACTGAGGAAGGGCCAAGCAGCTCTGCAAAGAGCAGCATTTGCCAGAATTGCCTTTTTCATTTCGATACATGCAGAATGTGAAATGAATTCAAAATCAGCTGGAATAAGCTCCATTTATGTCTGACAGGAATTTCTTTACCTTCTTTTGGATTGGTTTATTCTTACAGAGCCACGCACTTATAACCTGGCTATTCTGTTTTCTGATTCAACATTTGTTTTGCTGGTACGGAGACATAGTTGGCCACAGAGTTGTTGGCTGAATCGAATATATAATGCCATAAACAGAGAGAGGGCAAATCTTTGCAAAAATTATAGTATAGACGTTTTTCTATCAAATGAAATTTAAAAAGCAAAATGTTTAGCTTATCCTGCCAAATGAAAAGAAGAAGAGAAAAACGCAATTGTTGAACTTCTTGTCAGGCTAAGTGACAAGAGGTAATGGATACTGAGACTTATATTACAAATTGTGTTATCATGTCCCAATATTAGAAACACTTTTAAAAAAAATCTTAATATTTCACTCAAAGACAAAATAAATTAAAATGTTAACAGCACCATAGTGAAGACCATCCTGTTGTAATAATTTGTTTATTCTATTTCCATTTCAAGATTCTCTTTACACTGACTATTAACCTTAGCACATCTTATCCTTTGAGTAGTGACCTTTGGAGTCTGCAGTACCTAAATTCTGTTTATTGGAAGATCTGATAGAATCTGCTCAGCTTTGAGGGTTATATTTTTACATACATATTTTTTTCAAGTTAAGTGAACAAGAAAACAGAGTCATGCAAACTACTTACCTTCTAAAAATAAAAGAAATTTATTTTAGATAATCTAAGACGGCAATATAGTTTTTAGGTCTAAAAGAGAAAGAGAAAGACAGTGATTAAAAATGCATTTTGCATTTATTCTGTCAGTTCATTTAAAAGCTTACCTAAAAAGGATTTAGAAATGAAACTAGTAAATTTGTTTGGAGTTTTATAACACTGGCAACAACTAGCAGCCTTCTATCTTTGGAAATGATCCTTGAGCTAAGAAAAGAGATCTCTAGAACAGTGTTTTCTTGGCTACAGCAGTATGACCCTTTTTACTTTGTCACAGGAAGAATGAACACAGTTACACAGACCCATCACCCATTGCCCTAGACTTCCCCACTTGTACCCATGTAGCCTCATTCTTTTTACAAATTTGTTCTTTGTGTTCTAATTAATAAGCAACATTGAAGTTTCCCCTTTACATGTATATCATTCATTATAGAAATTAAGTACCACAATGAGTAAAGAGAGGGAGTTGAAAGAGTTCCAAAAAGATTTTTCACGGTTCACATACCAGACAGGCCTGTTCGAGGTCAATTTACAACAGAGGGCGGAGGTTACAATGGGAGCCTTTCCCCTAATTTTATTTTTTTTTTAAATAAGCACAGTGGAATTAGGAAGTTTGTTTTAAATGATCTTATAAAAAGTTTTATTGGTAGGTAAAATATAGCATACAATATCTTTAAGGTTTTCTGCAGCCGAAATAAATAGTAAGTAAAACTTCTTGGGAATTTTGTGATGATGGAACAAAAGACAAATCTATGAAGTACTTCCTACCTCAAAATGACCAATTTCACCTAAAAAGAAATTCTGGGTTTGCAGAGACTCTTACATACAAACATAGTTGGCATCAGGGAAAATAAAAGGACGCTGAGGCTCTTCAGAAGTAGGATACTAGTTAAATGCAGAATCTCACATTTTCTTCTTAAAATTTGCATTGTTCCCATTATGCAATGATCCTCTTCCTACATTTCCTAAAGAAGCCGTGGAGAACATCAACTCTCACTCCTTTCCTCACATTTTCTTGGCTTCAGGTGGCTTGCAATCATTCTCATGCCCCCTCCCCCAAAATGTGACAATACTTTCACCAAGTGGAATGTACATATCAAAGTTGTGAAGATCATGATATTATTTATAGACTATACATAAAATGTTGGGTTTCACAAAACAGTTCCCTACTTTTAAAGTCAGATGGATGCAGTCTAATTTTATATTAAATTTGGTCAAGGGTGCTTTTCATCGCTTGGGGTTTTATTTATGTTCTAGAGATATGGTCACAGTTTGAATAAGTTTTCTTGCCTGTGAAGAGCTTGGCCTGATAAAAGGGATAAATCATCTCTTATCCATGACGCTGCATACAATGTGACATAAGCCACCTTGCTGCTTATTCTGGACACTTCATTATTCCCATTGCTGTCAGACTGCTTGGTAATCCTATTTTAGAAGCCTGAGCAAACTTGAAGAGTCACAAAGAATTGAAGAGACAAGCCACAAACCTGAAGAGATATTCTTTTCGGAAACGTAGTGGGGTAAGCCGCCTCTTCTTTCAGATAAGCGTAAGTCCTTTGGTCTATTCATACACGTAATTTAGCCACTTTTGCGTGAACAAACTCGCCTCCCTATCAGTGAGTTTTCAAGCATGCATTTCCCTACACGTCCACCTTGGCCCATTCAACACATCTTCCTTTTCTACTAAATGGCATTGCTTTGGTTCCAGCGTTCTTGCCTATGTCCTGTGTTCTCTGCAGAACATAAATATGGGTTGTTAAAAGTGGTTGTTCTCTTTCTTACATAATTAGGAAGAATTTTTCTAACTGGAGACTCTCTTTGAAATCTTCATTCTAAAAGAATTGCATTTGTAGGAAATAGCCAATAAATAGCTCTCATGACTGTGTTCTACTAAAGCATCTTCCAGCCTACACAATAAAAACAGAGAGAAACAGCTCCCTCTGCACCAAAGATACATGTTAGATGGCACCCACAAGAGGCTAAGGCAGAAAGAACGCTGAGTAAGACAAAGACCACCCACTAGATTAGGTGACCTTGATAGAGCGTTTGAACTATTGTGGACCTCAGTCTCCTCATCAAAAAAAGATAAGGAATTATGCTAGGGGACCATGAACACTCTGCACAGTATTATACTGACATTATAACTTTATGAAGACAACAGCACAAGCTTTGACATTTCTCTGCATCCCTTCTGCACATGGGCCTGTGTTTATTTCACATATTTATTCTACAGAAATTCTTCCTTAGTTCTTTTCTGGTAACTGAATCATGCAGGTAAATCCAATTAAGGGCAGGCCTTCTCTCTCTGGGCACCAGCAGAGCGGCCAGCTGCCGATCATTACAGTCCCCCCAGACTCAGGTAGTTCTCCTTAAAAAACTAATTAAGAGTTCTTACATCGGAATTTTTAACCAAAAGATACTGTCTGAGAATAACTCCAAAGCAATATGGACAAAATGATAACCAGCTTTATTAGACATCTGAATAAAACATTGAACTAATTACAGTACTGTAAGTGATTACGCAGTTGGCAGCTGCGCGTATCTTCCCCGTGAAAGACTTAACCCATCTCAGTCCTTTTCTTTGGTCCTCCTGGGCCTCTTCCTCATGAGGCTTCAAGACTTGTGCATTAGATGGGATCTCTAGGATACTGTCCATCTGAGCTGCTCTAAATGCCGAGGACGCAGCAGACCCTGTATCCATTGAAATCAGTCAGTTACTAACCTTCACGAAGCTATTTGTGAGAAAGGCTTATTCCCCTTCGTCACTGTACTTTGCCCTCCATGTCTGTTTCCGTGGTGCTCTTTACCGTACTCCCCACCCCCAAACTACAGATTTCCGAGACCAGGCTTTCTCCCAGCTCCTCACCACCCTGCCCTGGGCAATGACTCCTTCACTTTTCTTTCTCCCTGCTCTTCCCAACAGGGATAGGCAATCAGCCATAAAACAAGAAACTAAGCTAGGTGATCAACTCACAAGCCCTATTCGGCTGACTTGTGTAGGTGATCATTGGGGGCTGACTGAAAGGATTCTTCCATTTTTGAATTTTGGGACTTACTGAAGAGAAGAAACTTCTTACCACTCCGATGATGTTTTGGTAGGAAAAGAAATGTGAACAGCATTCTGCCATGTGCAAGAAAAGGTCTACAGGAAGTCAAAGGAAATTCATCTATAATTTATTTTTCTTCTTTTGAAAGAATTCCCAGATGGTATCAAAGCCCACTAAAATGCAACCCTTTCCTTACCACTACATTTTGATAATAATTATAGCAGTGTTTATTGAGCACTTATGATGTGATGATAGGCACTATTAATTCTCACAGCCCTCCTTTGGTGAAGGGCCCGTTATATCCCTATTTCACAGATAGGGAAAATGTAGCTTAGAGAGTTACGAAATTTGCTTAAGGTATAACAGTAGCAAATAGCAGAGTTTCTCTTTGAAATTAGGCAGTGAGGCTCCAGGGTGTACATCTTCAGACTCTTTCTGCTTTCTTGTCTTTCCATGTGGGTTTCAGATGCAAAATTTCCTTCAGATTGTGGTACATGCCAGCGAGCAGAGGGTAAGATGGAGATGGTTTAATTCCATTGAGTAACAAGTAATTGCTTGATTGCTCTTTCCTTTTTTTTTTCTAAACAAACACATGCTTGACAAAAACTCCTCTTGTTTGAGGGAAGGGGTGCTTTTTATTTGTTTGTTTGTTCATTCTTATAAAGCTAAGGTTGGCAAATCTGCTCCTCCAAAACCACATCCTCATTTGGGCTGGAAAAGAAAGACTTCATCTGCATAAGGGGATGTCATGTGAATCACGAGAAATATAAAAACATGCATAATTAGAGCAAGAAGGGACTTGATCTTTTTACAGGAAAGAGAATAGTGGCCCAAAAGGATGAAAACAAGTTCACAAAGCTTGCTAATGATAGACAGAATCAGAATCCCTGATTTCTCATTCAGAACTGTTTCTAGAAATGGGCAATGCCTTTTTTCTGGTGGAAGAGTAGTTATAAAAAATAAATGCTGTAGCCCTATCAAGGGGATTACCTTTTTGATAGTGATGTACATATTTTCTTTTCTTGTCTACCATCAATGTCAGAGCAAAAAATGTTGATGAGGAACCAACAGTGGTAGCCATCGCATCCCTTCTGCCTTCCCAATGCTGAGGAAGCTGTTCCTCCAGCCCAATGCCCAGGCCAGGCCAGAGGGGCCCTGGCAGAAAATGGCAGGGAGGGTACGTGGGGAAAGAGGCAGAACTTGATTCCCCAACTCTGCACTGGCAGCTAAATCGCTCAACCCAGCGGTGCTGGTGAGGCCTCTTTTAAAGGAAAGTATCTTACTAGAGCCTTCAAGTTACTCAACCTTCCTGGTTTAGAAAGTGGAGAGGAAGGCATCTTTAAACAAATATCCCCTAGGTTCCTAAGGCAAATAACCTAGTTATTCAATCCTTAGACACCTCTATGCCCTCTTCCCAAAGGTGGGCAATAAAACCTTTGATGCCAAAGAATACTTTTCTATCATGAGATCCTTTCCAGATTGTTTAACTATTGAAAAATGTTCCTCTTCCTTCCCTCTTGCATTTAAGCACAGAGAAATCCCTTGAGGTAAAAATTGGAGCGTATCCATGATACATTTCTTTACATAAAGTGGTGCAGTAGTTTTAATAGAAAGTCTGGTTTATATATATTAGGATTGATCTTATTCCAGTATAAGGAGTTCAACTGTATTATCCAGAGTATTCTAGTATGCCTCATGTCTTTTTCCCCATTTCAGTTTGATGGCGATAGTTTCTGCTGAACTGCATTGAGTTCATTAGCATGTTTGAGTCTCACGATGTCAACGTAACAGAAAGGCAGCCTCACTGCCCCTGCAGCCCTCCTGGCTCTTGGGCCAGGAACAGAACATCGCCTAATGCCTTCCTTATCAATCTGCAAATTGGCCAAATTCTCTCCCTGTAAACTGGCCAGGGAGACATATACACTACCATAGTTTAGGGGATTGGGAGTTGAATAGAAATAGAGCCAGATTTAGTGACATGGCAAGTGAAAGCCACAACCAAGCTGAACATAATAGAGGAGCCCAAATTGAGGGAATGAGGAAGCTCAGAGAGAAAAAAAGTTGAGGGACTACAGCTTTGGAGGAACGGAGATAGGAGTTGCATTGTTTCCTGACAACTACTGGAATTTTTATTTGTTCCTTCATATTCTTGAACTATTCTGGTAGCTTTTAAGTTTCTCCCTTTTTTTCTTAAGTCAGTTCAAATAGGTTTGCGGACTTTTCTTTTTTAATCGAACTCTGACTAGAAAGTCTGGATCACCACCCAGATAGAACAGTCCTATTTGTTTAATCATACTCTTTAGAAAATGGTGAAACATGAAAAGAGACAAGTGCTAAATGCTTCCACATTTTTGAAAGACCTTTTTTTGTCATGTTTCTGCACTAAATCATGTCTATTCGTAAAATCAGATTAATTAGCAATATGGTTAGTTTGAGTTCTGCTACCATCTTGGTGGTCATTTGTTGAGCAGAAAATTAAATGCAATTTCAGGCTCGAGTTTCATAATTTGGCAAATTTGAATCTCTGCAGTCATACTCAGCTCAGATTCATTTAGAATCTCAGCACTTGATTTATTTCCAAACTAGAATAGAATGTATGCTATACTATCTAAATGTAAAAAGCAAAGGAGCGCATGCACGCACACACAGTCTCTCTCTCTTACACACACACACACTCTCTCTCTCTTTCTCTCTCTCTCTCTCTCTCTCTCACACACACACACACACACACACACACTCACTCTCACACACACAATGGTAAAGTAAGCAGCGCCACACAGTGGTCAGACAGAGCATGGCCGCCGTTTAACAGAAGCCCCAGTATTTGTTCCTTGGGAGACAGGACTGGTTCTTTGTTATTTTTCCCTTTAGATGTAATCAATGTAGTATCATTTTTTGGCAAAAAAAGGAAACCATTTTTATGTTTTCACTTCTCAACCTTTTGATAAGAATAACTGTTGATTAAATTTCAAACTTATTTACAGATGAAAATGCTGTCGATGAAAAAAAGTATTTTACCATGTGTGGCTGTGTTTATTATAACCAAATGCATTTCAAAAAGCAGTGATTGAAAAAATACTATGGCCTGAGGACTTTCCTTTTATTCTTTGGCATAAAGGACATTTTATTACTAAATTTAATCTGCTGAAAATCAAATTTTATAACTGAAAATTTGGCACAAATGCCTATAGGCATTATAGTGATTGCATTAAGTAAATGAAAGTAAAATACACCTCTGACATTATACGTTTAGCTACAGTTTAGCTCATAATTTATGTATGAAGTGTGGGACAGTGATCTGAAAATCATTTCCATCTAGTTCGGTCTAAAGATATTCTTCAGTTCTTTGGAGTATGAAGACCCTAATTTCTAGAATGTATTCCATTTCTGTCACAATGGGATGTTCATCTTTCCTCAACAATTCTTGATCTCTTAATACCTTCACTGGCACCCTCAGTGGACAGCCTTCCTAGGCGTTTCTCCATAAGTGGAGAGTTTTCAAGAGAACTTCAGCAGAATCGCTGGTGTCTAAAGAGTCATTTTCTCATTATTTAACTTTTTGAGCCTTCTTGCTATTAAGGAAAACATGATTAGCAGCAGAGCTGCAAAATAATCTGTAGTTAAGAGAATGCATTGCCAGGATCAGCAAAGCTCAGATAGCGTCTTGGAATAGTTACTGAGTATAACGTAAAGACAGCCCTTATTACACAGAGGTGACAGAGCGAGCGATCCTAGCCCCGGTGTTTTCAATATATGGTAATAACATTCAGCAGATCTCTGGAATACAGAGACTGGGAGTTTCTATATTAACCATATTTTCATTATTCGTTTTCATTTCATATTAATATAAGGGTACATACCATTAGGTTACATTGTTTGCATTTGTTAGTTAAAGTCCAAGTTGCAGTTGAGCCCTTCACCCAGGAGGTGTGCCATATACCCCTACATTGTACCTGATAGGTGAGAGCTTACCAAATCCCCTCCCCTCTCCCCCCCCCCTTTCTCTATTCTTAATGATTTGGCATCTAAGGACTTGCTTCTCTCAGAGCTAGCTAATTCCTGAAGATAGTAAAGGACTTGCCCTCGAGAGTGCCTTCACACACAAACCAAACAGTCCAGAGCCCATCTCCCCTCAGGCCGCTTCACCTAACTGAACTCACATCCCAGGCAGCTGCCTGCTGCCCCGATCACCCCAGGAGCAAGTATCAGGCAACTTGCAACAGCCCCTATGCTCTCAAGACTCCTGAAATTATTCTACTGGCCAATCCTGAGCCTGCTTGTCCCAGCGCTTCTCTGAGAAATCACAATGAAGGCTTCGGCCCAGTCTTTCCCCTCACTCCTTCTCTGCCTCCTGACTGGCCCTGGTACTTCGCTGGTGCCCTGCGGTGGGGTGTCTGGCCTCCAAGGAAGTCAATGGGGGCCACTCTTTCCCCTCACTCCTTCTCTGCCTCCTGACTGGCCCTGGTACTTTGCTGGTGCCCTGCGGTGGGGTGTCTGGCCTCCTAGGAAGTCAACTCAGGATCTATGAGTATAAAAACTTCTTTTTCCTTGAGTCGTTCCCACGTCTGTTTGTCTTACCACCCCTTATCAAAACAAATCCGGGGCACATTTTAAAACAGGTCCATAATAATGTAGAGCTTTCCAATGGGTTGCTGTCTTTTTTTTTTTTTTTTTTTTTTTGAGACAGAGTCTTTGTCGCCCACAGTACAGTGCCATGGCATCATAGCTCACAGCAACCTCAACCTTTGGGCTCAAGTGATTCTCTTGCCTCAGCCTGCCAAGTCGCTGGGACTATAGGCACCTACCACAAAGCCCAGCTATATTTTGTTGCAGCTGTCATTGTTGGTTAGCTAGCCTGAGCCAGGTTTGAACCCACCACCTTCGGTGTATGTGGCTGGCGCCGTAACCCCTGTGCTATGGGCGCCGAGCCTGCTGTTATTTTTATTTCCCAGTCCCAGTTTATTCCCAGCATTATGTGAAAGCATGTGTTATCCTGGGCTGTGTGTGGATTTGAGCCCTCAGAAACATACAAAGGGAAGACGGTGACTGTCTTTGTTTCTTTCCTTGAGGATTTTATTTATACTATTGTGAAATTTTTCTAATAAAACAGCCTCAGTAAGGATTCGGCAACCATGTTCTCTGAAATTATTTGCTCTGTATTAGTTCTAACCTTTTTTTGTTATTATTATACTTGCTTTTAACTGATTTTAAAGCACTAAAATCAACCACAGAACTGATTAAAATAACCCAGGCATTCATTTGGAGGTAATCAATAGTTGTCACATTTACGTATTTGCCCCACATGGCTCAATGTGTTTAGCATATCATGACGTATTATATATTTGACTAAATAATTAACTTCTAGCCAGCCTGATAAATTGCTTTACTTTTCTCGTAGCTTGTGCCCAGTTGACTCTGCTGTTCAATTTCCTCTACTGAAGTCACAGTACCCCAAGGCTCAGCCCATTTCTTTTGTGCAGCTAAACATTATTCTCCTAAGGTTACATTTAATTAAAACACAGCAGTATTTAAGAGAAATATTTTACTTCCAAGGTCCAAATCAACCTTTGCTACTGTAATTACTTTGCAAAACTCACACTGTGGCAAGATTGGGGGAAAAATGCAGTTTTATAGTCACTATTTGAAAGCTGAAGAACAAAATCATCAGGAAGCAGTAGTCATTTTTTGGTCTTGTTTCTACTTAGCCCGTATGCTAAATACACCAACAGCATGTCATCCACGGTGGATGCTCAGGTCTCCTGTGTTTGGATTTTGCTGACTGAAAGAAAACAGTTTTGCAGCCCACACCTGAGTGTGGCAGCGACCTATGAATGTGCACATGTGTACACCCCCAGGTGCACCTGCGTGTGTAAACGAGCACGTGTGTATGGGGAAGCTGTCGTTATTTAAACACCTACTATGCACAAGGCACTTTGCTTAACTACTGTACATTGGTTCTTTTATGTAATTCTTGCAATTCTAGGATAGTATTCCTGCCTTATCCACGGTTTCACTTTCCTCTGTTTCAGTTACCCATGGTCAAGCACAGTCAAAAATATTAAGATATTTTGAAAGAGGGAGGGAGAAATATCACATTCATATAACTCTTGTTATATAAATTGTTATAATTATTTTACTTTATTATTCGTTATTGCTATTAGTCTCTTTGCTGTGTGAACTTTGTCATGGGTGTGTGTGTACAGGGTGAAACAGTACACAGAAGGGTAAGTTTCAGATATCCTCTGGGGTTCTTGGAACAGACCTCCCAGGCATAACCGGGAACTAGTGAATCTATAAGTAACCTGATTCTTACAGTTGTAGCCCTATATAATTAATCAACTTTAAACATTTTCAATAACATAAAGACTGATATGAGGGAATATTTCTGTTTTAAAACCATGAGTGGAAAACTATGGAAGTACAAAATGCTTTAGAAAGTTTGTTCGTATCTTACAGGTAATTAATGCTTCTGTGTCAGTGCTTGTATCAAGACGTCCCCTTACGTTTTCCCCCTTCAGCCTCACAAAGCATGACATGGGACTTATTTTCTTTTTACTATTGAGGAAAATGAGGCTTTCTAGAGGTAAAATTACTTTTCAATCTACAAAGCTCTTTCCACTCTCTGTACCTTTTGTCCAGAGAAGTCCCAGATGGTGAGGTAGATAATAATTTGAGGTTCCTTTTTGTGCACTTTCTAGGCTTACTGGTGGCTTTCCCGGTAAGATAATATAAATAAAATAATAAAAGTGAATTGCCAGATATAGGAAATGAAAAGCCCCCAAATAAAATACACAAGCCCTA
Source organism: Arctocebus calabarensis (assembly GCA_963573935.1). Lineage (NCBI taxonomy): Eukaryota > Metazoa > Chordata > Mammalia > Primates > Lorisidae > Arctocebus > Arctocebus calabarensis. The sequence continues at coordinate 16,401 of CAUYON010045887.1, forward strand.
AGTTTAAATTATTAAGAAAAGTTTCTGAGGGCGGCACCTGTGGCTTATCAAGTAGGGTGCCAGTGCCATATACTGAAGGTGGTGGGTTCAAACTCGGCCTTGGCTGAACTGCAAAAAAAAAAAAAAAAAAAAAGTTTCTGCACCCTTACTCTGGATTTCCATACTTAATCTCACTGAGAACCAGTGCTATGGTCGGAATGTTTATGTCCCTCTAATCATAAACCTTGGAGGTTAGGATTTCAGCCTACACACGGTATTAGGAGATGGGGCTTTTGGGGAAGTGACCGCATCATTAGAGCAGAGCCCCCATGAATGGGATCAATGGGATCACAAAAGTGACCCCAGAAAGCTCCCTTGTCTATACCACCATGTGAGGACACAGCCAAAGGCACCATCTGTGAGACAAAAAAACAGGACCCCAACAGGCACCAAATCAGCCAGTACCTCAATTGGACTCTCGGCCTCCAAAACTGTGAGAAATTAATTTCTGTGGCTTACATATGCATAAGCCCCAAACTATGGAATTGTGTCATAGCATTCCCAATGGACCGGTGATGAATAATCTAAATAATTTATATACTAGGACCATGTCTACAGAGAACACTTTCCGTCAGTCTGGTCTAGACCACAGGCCTGCGGGCAGCCACCCAGTTTGCAGTAGGGGAACGATTTAGAAGTTCCTGGTCACCAAGAGGGCAGAGAAGTGTCTAAGGTGACTGATATTTTTAAAATTACATTTTTGAAACTTGTATATGTATTTTGTAAATCATCATATCGTCAACATGGAAAATTTGCATCTTAATAGAAGATAATACATTAATTCAGAAAAGTACATTTTTAACATAACGTCTGACAACAGTCCCAAATATTTGGAAGAGGCTTTGTTTTGTTTTTAAAAAAGGAAACTTCAATTTCCTAAATCATAATGCCACAGAGAGTGGCTGACCTGTCCACTCAGCCCTGGAGAAGTTCTATTGTCCCCCACGGGAATCACTGGCAGATCTGTAAGGATACATGGCATCAATGGCTTTTTATTTTAAAAATCACATAATACTTCTTATGTTTATTTGAGAATTCAGAATAATAGATAAATAGTGGATGGTAAGGAAGCCCTCTAGATCAGCCGTCTCAACCTTCCTAATGCCGCAATGTATTTTCATTGTTAAAAAGGGGTCGCGACCCACAGGTTGAGAACCGCTGCTCTAGATGAACAACTGAGATTTCTCCTTCAGAGACACTCACTGTCTCACCTCACTTACTTTCCTCTGCTCTGCTCTCCAAGCATGGCGCCTAACTGTAATACAGGGCGGAGATTCTCAAAACTGTAGCCGTGAAAGTATTTTTAAAAATTAAAACTGGACGTAGAATCTCAACATGTAAAATCCAAGTTTGTAAAACTGAGAAAAGAGGTGTGGAGCAGGGAACATAACCCCTAGTAATCTCTTCATCATGTTGTCCCTGAGGCTGGGCCAAACCCTGGGTGTCTGAAGAACAAATTTGAAAATGACTTCAGGGTCCTGTCTACACAGACGGCCAGCTCTTTTTTGAAAAAATACCTACATTCTGGGCTTTCCAGGTGCAAACCTACCTCCTAGTCACAGTTGTCAACTATAAGAGATGATGGTGGTGAAGTGGTGGCTGTGGCTAGACTGAGCTGTCAGCTCAGAAGTTGTCTCATCTCTGAAGATGTGGTTTGTATGTTATTGTAGACTGGGCTTAGCAGAAAGCCACTTCTATGTGGCCGTATCATTGGACTGGACAGGTAGATGTGTTTGGTTTTAATTGCAGCTTGACAACAAGGTAATACCTTACATCAGAAACCTGAAAAGTCTCCAGTGTCCAACTTTATTTGTTGACACTGACTCAGCTGAATGACATCAACAAGTTTTAGTCCCGTGCTTTCAGTGAACATATCCAGATTTACTGTTTCGACTTCTTGTGATGACATCTGAAACACATTTTGAAAAGTAATAACAAGAACATTTTTTATGCTGCCTTTCACTTCCTTATACTTTAATCTCCATATTGAGGGTACAGTTTCTTCTAGGAATGATACTTCTAACTTTCTGTTTGACTGAATAGGGTAAGAATAACATATGGTAGCTATTATCAAGATCAACAGCAAAAGTAACACATAAAAAATGCTCCTTTTTAAACATGACTACTCTTGCAATTCATTGCTTTAGAAAAATATTTTCAAACCAATATTTTTAAGTCATAATTAATAAGCCATCATGAATTCATTAATTCATTCTGCAACTTTCCATTAACTTATTTTGAAAATACATTTATTGAACACCTACTTTGTATGAAGCCCTATGTTGAGATTGCAAAAATGAATAAACCATAATTGAACTAATGGCCCGTCTATAGTCTAGTAGGACTGTCACAGCTCTAGGAAGGAGTGGAATGTATATGTCCTATTTCTGAACAGAACCTTGAATCTTTTAGGCACAAATCTTAGTTTTAATTCACCCTAGTTGAATTCCAGGGACAACCTCTGATTACCTTTTTCTGACCAGGTCCCACAATGAAGCACATGATCTAATTTGTCCAATCAGAGTGAAGCCCTTCCTGGAGCTTTGTTCAGTGGGAAGGAAAGAAGCTTTCTATTCCTCAGTAGGAAGTGGGGCAGGTGTGATGTATCCATAGATTATGAGGAAACCCAGCTGGAGGGCTAAACTTACAGGAAGGAGAGTAGAGCAGAGAAAACATAGAGAAACATAGCCTAAGTCATGATCTAACCAACCCTGTGGGGTTTTTATTACATGAGCAACAGAATGTATGAGTTTCCTATCACTTGCAATAAAAGGAAAGTGAAACAGTATCAAGTACCGTTAATGGCAAGGAAGACTAAAAGTTACCAAAATAATAGTCAGAAATTTCTGGACACAAACTTGCTGTTTTAGATGACATCTGAAGTTGAGCTGAAGGCTCATCCTCAATAGTAAGTGATAAATTTTCTTCTAAAAAATCAGGAACAAATATTCCAGTAATTCTTTCTGAAGAAATAATGTCTCTAAGGACTTTGCTTTAGGAACAATTATGCTCTTAACTACCATCTTTAATAAAGTAAATGTTTTATTTAAATTATCTCTTCTTTAACTATGGAATAGTTAAATATGGTTCACAGAGTTAGAAATCATGAAACTGATGAAAAGAAAACAAACTGTGGTATACTTATAATGATCCCCATTATTTATTATTGCTCTTTATCTCCAATCACTCAGCTGGGACACCCCAGTTCTAGAAGTCTATGATTTTAAGTACCTTATCTGTTAAGAATCTACTTTGAACTTGACACTATGTGAGATTCTGTGAATTCCAAACACTTCAATGAAGTCTATAGAATACTAAAGCATTTCATCCATGACCTAGGTGAAGCTTACTAGAAATGACTGGTTGGCTTTGCTTAGTTAAACTTATATAAATTTAATTTTATTTAGGACATAAGTTTGGTTTGCTTAGAACCCATTGGTATGAAAGGATACTGCTTTTCTTTCTTTCTTTTTTTTTTTTTTTGCATTTCTTTTTTATTAAATCATAAACACATAGATCATGTATACATTATGGGGTACAATGTGCTGATTTTATTTACAATTTGGAGTGCTTACATCAAGCTAGTTAATATAGCCTTCATCTCATTTAATTATTGTGTTAAGACATTTTGACTCTACGCTTAATAGATTTAACATGTACCATTGCAATATGCACCACAGGTGTGGTCCGACCATTTACCCTCCCTCCATCAAACTTTCCCCTCCTTTTCCCTCCTCCATCCTAGGCTATAGTTGTGATTTATCTTTCATATGAAAGTGTGAGTAATTATAAATTGGTTTCATAATAGTACTGACTACATTGTATACTTTTTCTTCCTTCTCTTTATTCACATTATCACTTTCTTAGAAAGGATGGTCTAGATAAGTTGCATGAACGCTAGGTGGCACTAGAGTTTGAAGTAACATTCAGGATAAGCCTAAACTAGCTGAGATACACATGAAAAGATGGTCAAACAAAAAAAGAAAACCAGAAAAATATAATAATAACCCCATATTTTTAAAAGAATTAAATACTGAAAATATTTTAGTGCTCATTATAGGGAAAAACTTATACACTTAATGAATTAGCTTACATTTTTTAGCTAAAAAAAGAAAAAAGATAAGTTCTCCTTTCCAATTGAAACAAGATCAGTACTTGCTGAAAGGCTGACTTAACCAGTTATAATGATTTAAACATCTTTTCAGTCTTCCAGATGAAGCCTAAATTTACATTTCAACATGTCTACCAAATTTTACAAAATATTAGTTTTTCCTTAAACACTAAACAAACTATATACTGCCGTCTCCTAATAAGTTATATGAGAAGTATATAATTTATTGTTTTTATTCTATTTAAATCATAGGCACATAGGTAATTTCTATGCAATAATCTCAGTAGACTATACCTCTTAAAATTTAGGATCTTTGTCCAAGGTGATATATATGTATATATAAAGGTAGCATTTTATTTATTTTTGTGATCTTTGTTAACCGTCTTGAAATAAAGACCCCTGAGAGAGCACATGGATGGGGCTTTAGTGATCCATTGGCTTCCACCTTGTTGGGGTCCTTGAGCATCCAGAGAGATCTCAGTTAGCTTCCAAACTCATGTCTCCCGCCCATTGAAGCTGTCTCAAGAAATATGCCTTGGAGAACATCCTCCTGAAATCAGAAAGTAAAGCCTAATGGTGAAATAAATTTTATTTTTAAAAACTTCAACTGAATATGTGATTTTATTTGAAAAGACTTTGTAGAGTAAATGTAAATTTGACTTTCTCCCATTTGAAAGGGGGAAAAGGTACTTTCTATACTTATAGATCAATTTATCCTTCTTGATATTTTCTTCCAGGCCCCATTTCCTCGTACAGAATACAGCCCTGTAAAGTGACTGGGAAGAAATATTTTCAAAGTCATTAGGTAGATTCTGTCTGGGACTTTGATAGGGTAGTTTTTACTCACTAAATATTGCCATTGTGGGTGAGTTCAGAAAACATTGACCATCTAAGGCAGAAATATCAGTATCGTAACAAAAATAGGCCAAAAGAACTAAGAAAGTAGTTTTAAAACCTTGGACTAAGCCGGGCACGGTGGCTCACACCCATAATCCTAGCACTCTGAGAGGCTGAGGTGGGAGGATCCCTTGAGTTCAGGAGTTCGAGACCAGCCTGAGCAAGAATGAGATCCTGTCTCTAAAAATAACCAGGTGTTGTGGTGGGTGCTCTCTACTAAGGGCAACAAAGTACGACTCTATTTTAAAAAACAACAACAACCAGAAAAACCTTGAACGAATTACATGTTGTTTTATTGTTTTTGTTTTGAGAAATGAAAACACTAGATTTTTGGAGAGAAAAACTTGAATTATAAGCAACTATAAAAAAGTTCAAGGGCTCTGTAGGAGCCAGAAATAACAAATATGCACTGAATTCATCTGTTTCTGGAAAACAGTATTAAGGATTATGTAATGTAAAAATAGACGAGATGGTTTCTGTTCTGTAAGCCACTTATATCAGCTCTGTATGAACATTCAGAAAATAATTAACAATGAACAATGCAAATGTCAGTTCAAGGCAGGCATAGAGAAGAAGTTAGAGGTACTACCTACAATTTCCTGAATGAATGGGACAAATACAAAAGCGTGAAAGTTGTTAAAGGAAAATATGTGTATGAGTTGAGATATACGTAGTCTAAATATGATGAAAGAAAGAGGTAGTCTTACAAATTCAGAGGCAGACTCCACAGACACAATCGCAAGATGTCTGGAGGAAAGGAAGTCGGTTCCAGGAAATTCCACACGGTCATCTAGAACCAAAGTTCCTTCTACTTAGTTGCTTTCTGGCATAGACAGACTTAGTTGTCTTTCCTGGCATAGACGTCCAGTATTTATTGCTTGTGAAAATTAGGAGGTTCAAAGATATTTTTAAGTTTTTACTTATTTTCATAACTTCATGGTTTCTTTGACAAAAATCCCCTCAAAATCCTAGTAGGCTACTAGCTTACTAATTCCTTTCAACTCCTCTGGCAGGCAAAATTATAAGATGGCTCCAAGATTTCCAGCCCATCTGTCAACTCAAGTTTGGGCAGACCTGTGAATATGGTGGGGTATCATTTCATTATCAGATTACTAATCAATTGACATAGAGTTAATTGAAAGGTAGATTATGAGAAAGGGCAGGACATAATCAGGCAAGCCCAGAAAAGAACTGAGCCTCCTGAGGTCAGAGAGATTCTCTTTTGAGGAAGGAGGAGACCACCTGGGCAGGAGACCTGGGAGCAGCTTTCAGGAGCTGACAACAACCCCCAGCAAGAAAACGGGGACCTCTGTCCTCCAACCTCCAGGACCAAATTCTGACAACAACCAGTCATGTGGGAAGTGGACCTTGAGCCTCTGTTGAGATCATAACCCTGGCCAGTGTCTTAATCTCCGCCACGTGAGACCTGAGCAGACGGTCCATCTACGCAGCACCCAGGCTTCTGATCTGTAGAACTGACACGGTAAACACTGCTGACGCTGCGAGAGAAAACCGGTAAAGTTCAAAAGTTTCTAGATATCATTCTCAAACTCAGTTTCTCTCTTTCTTTCTTCTTTACCCTCATCCTTTTTCCCCTCCAGTTAAAGCATCTTCCTTGAAAGCACCGGGCTTGGGGAAAAAGGCCGCAACCTTAATATGATACGTATTTTCCACCAGGCTAAGTATTAATGGGTTTTTCTTACTTAAAAGCTTTTAAAATTTGACTTTTTCCCATTTGGGACCTATAAGCAGTTGGCATCTCCAATCCTCTATAACCCAACTTTGTAAACGGACTCTATTTTCTATCGTTTGTCTTGTAAACATGATAATTCTTGCTTGGAGTCTTTTCTTTTTTATATAACCTTACTAAATGAAACCAGTTACCACTGCACACTCTACTAACATTCTTTCCCCTAACCACACTGAAATATATGAATGAAGAGGATAATTTTTTAAGATAAATATTAACTAAAAAATGTTTTCACAAAAAAGACCACTTGTACAAGCAAACGACAGAACAGAATGACAATTTCGAAAGAATAACCTTGAAAACAGCATTAGGCTCAAAGAGTTTTTGTCCAAATTTATTAAGACTCACAAGAAACAATTGCTCTCCTATGAAGGATTATACTGTGGTTAATATGTTAGCATAGCAGTATTCCCAGATAGTTTTTTGTTTGTTGGGAGGTTGGGCTTTGGGGGACAGAGTTAACACTTTGCATGTAATATCTTATCTTATAACAGTGAAATTGCTTTCTCTTTTGTCTTGTGATTTTTTTTGAGGTGAAATTTAAGTTTTTGTGTGAGTAGTACTATTATACCTATCTTGAGTGTCTTGTGTACTGTATCACATCATACCTTTGTTTAATTCTTAATAAAGTGTTCATTTGTTAAAAAAGAAAAGAAAGAGAAAGAGAGAGAGAGAGAGAGAGAGAGAGAGAGAGAGAGAAAGAAAGAAAGAAAGAAAGAAAGAAAGAAAGAAAGAAAGAAAGAAAGAAAGAAAGAAAGAAAGAAAGAAAGAAAGAAAGAACTGCTCTCTTGCTACTTAGACTTTCCTGGAGCAGAAAGAATAGAAAATTATAACCTTTATTCCAAAACCTGATGAAGAGACAACGAAGATAAAGAATATAGATCAATCTCACTTTTGAGTTTGATGCATAACCAAAAAACTTGATGAAACAATATTTTGAGTATAGATGTAAAAATCTTAAAATGAAATTTTGCAATGTGATAAAAAAGTAAAACCCAACCATCCTGGGCATTGTATTCGTGTACTGTGAACATGGCTTAATATTAGCATTGGTTAGCAAGACGAAAATACATCTTAGAACAGGTGAAAAAAAGGAAAATCAGGTCTTTATAAACTTTAAAATAATGCTTGATGCCAACATTTATTTCTGATTAAATTCATCAATTAAATAGGAATATAACGTAGTCCTATAAGGTGAGGAAGGAGTGGAAGTCTATTTCCAGCTACAGGCAAAGTCATGCTTGATGGTAAGACAATAAGAAAAGAATCAGGAATGGTGGCAGCCATTTATTATTGAACAAAGTACTGGAAGTTCACGTCAAAGTTATTTTAAACAAAAAGTTGCAAATAAAATTGTGATTGGCAAGTAATATGATTGCATACTTTAAAGGTTCTAAGTAATTTAAAACTATTAAAATGAATTTATAGAAAGGTTAAGGGAAAGGCAAGGCAACGGATTTTAAAATAAACACAGAAAAATAGTTTAAATGTTAGTTAGTAAATGGAATGGTTAAAAGTCTTGCCCATAATATCAATACAAAATGAATAGCACGAAAGTAAATACCTAAAACATAACTTACTGATCTTGAAAAACATATGACACAATGCTTTTGAAAACCATTTAAGAAAAGTAAAAATAGTTTTAGCAACAATAAGACATTCAAGGCCAATATTAACCAGCTGAAAACCTCACAATTTTTAGCATAATGTATTCTATCTGAATAGGAGATTCACTATAAAAAATAAAATTAGAAAATTAGAATAAAAAAGATTGCTGAGTATTTTCAATTTTGGTGTGAGTATGGACTTCTTAAGCATGACTTCAAAGGCAAATTTCTTCAAAGAAAAACACTGGTAGGTTTTATTTTAAAAAAAAACTTTCAAAACGGTCATTTTTAATGAACAGGCAGTATTAGTTGAAAGGCTTGGATTTTTTTCCCAAGAATGAAATAACAACAAAATTGGCGAGGGTGTGTGTGAGTGCCCTTGAGAGAGAGAGAGAATTCTATTACTCTTGGTTTGTGCAATTTTTAATTTGTATGAACGATCATTCATTGGCTATTTACTATGTCCCAGGAAATGATCATATATATGAGGTAGGCATCACTATTTTCATTTTACAGATGAAAACAGAAACTTAGAGAAGTAATCACCACCATTATTGTCACTATCAAGTAACAAGGTAACAACTTGCTTATTCCACACAGGCTTACTGTGCTGAGTACTTTACAATAATTCTCTTTAATTCTCACAAGGATCCTGAGTCAGAGCTATTAGGACTCTAATATGTAGAAAAGAAATCCCAGGCTCAAAGAGGTTAAATAATTTGGCCAGCTTGTTGGTGGCAGTCTGTCATTGGACCCATGTCTGACTCCATTCACCCTCCACCCACTAGCCAGGGTTCTAAAGTATAAGTTGTTCTATTCAAACTGTATTGAAATTCTCAAATGATCTTAAAGGTAGAAATGATATTTTTATGGTTTTCAAAAATAGATATTTGTTTGAAGATGTTAAACATTGAATTCAACTTCTGTAAGTTCAGTAAGTACCAATTAACAATGTTAAAATGGAATATAAAAATTAGGAAAAGCTATTTGTAGCACGTTTAACAATAAGTATTAATTGAATATGTGTGCAGATACTGTTTTAAGCTTGGACTATGCACGGGGAAGAAACATGTAGGTCCCTATCCTTATGAAACTTATATTCTAAATGTAGGGTTAATATTGTTACAAATCATCTCTAAAAATGAGCAGTAATGCACTATATAGGCAATAATAAAAGGAATTTTCAGGGAAGTGTACTCACATTCCTATTAGTAATGAAAGAGATGAAATTTAAGCAACTATGAGATATTACTTTTGATTTACCAAAAGAGTAAGATTAAAAACAATGATTATACATAGAGCTGGAGTTGGTGTACATACGAGCTTACATATTCTACAAGTCAAAGCATAAGGGGCCTAGAAATTGAGGTAGAACTCTGGTTACAGAACTGTTACCATCTCTCAAACTTGGAACTGAACAAGAAATCAAATAATAAAATGGAATTTACATATATTGGAACATTATTCAGTCTTTATGCACAAAGATTAGATCACTACTTGCCTAAAGGAAATGTTAAGAAGTGAATACTATCATTTTATGAATAAGAGGTTGAAGAGAATGTGCAAGGAAAGAATTCATGTCTATAGAAATTAATGTATCTATACATGCACACCATCTTGGGAAATGTAAGGTTTATTTTATTTTTTTCATTTTGCAAATCTAAGTTTTAATAGTAAGGTATAATTTCTATCCTTTTTAGGCTACACCTATACAACACTTCAGTTGTGTGAATACTGTAAGTGGAGGTGAGTAAATCCACCAGCTGTTAAGACCTTGAAGGCAAAAAGCTGACAAATGGAATCTCATGGCTATTTCCTGACTAAATTCTATCAAACACGCTATGTACAGATGCATAAAATATAGTAGAATTAGAAAGTGTATTTCAAAATATTTTTCCTGTTATCCTCCAGAAAACAACAAAACTACAATTATTTACTATTTGTTAGCACCTAAAAATAGCATGTTACTACCAATGTCTCAAATAGTCATTAAAGATGCAGAAGCTATGAGTCATGGTTGGCAACTTACGTATCTTATTAGCCCATAGAACTTGGATTATGTCTTCATATTCCATCAGGTAAGCCAAATATAGCATCAGGAACAGTTAATTCCCTCTGCCCTCCTGGCTGCTGTTATTAAATGACACTTTTCATCACTACACAAGTGCAAACAAACTAAGTGTAGCAACTACAACTTTGTTATGTTGGGAAAGGGATAATTTGATAAGCTTAGGACTTGCCTAATAAGGGCTAGAGTCTAAGTGTTTATTCAATGGCGAATCAAGTATAACTATCCATGCTATTGGTGAAGTCTATCCATTGCTATATGGAGTCTCAAATATTTTATTGACAATTAGATTCCTTTGAACCTAAAAGAATAATTTCATTTGGAGAAATGATACCTTGCTTATGTTAAATTTTTAGCTGGAGATTGTCCTCTAATCAAAGGCAAGACATTATGTTTATGAAGAATGTAGTTTTTGTTTTTTTGGGGGGGAGGCTTATCAGGTAGAGCAGTTTATTTTTTTAATTTATACTTTTAATTGTGGGAATGTAGGATTCGTCTGTTAAAAAAGGATAGATTTCTTCCATAATATCCAATTCTGCAAAGAAGAGTTATAAGGCTGAAAAGCCTTGTATGCCCAAGCCTAGTAAGCTATTAAAAAGCAAAAGTCTCAAAAACACACAAATTCAGGTTTTATGACAATATATGAATTTATATGGGGAATTACTATCTAAAGCTTTTACTTAAAGAGTGTTTTACAGCTTGTAAGTAGCTTTATGTAGTTCTCACTTGAGATAATTTACAGAACAACTCAGTACAGCTCAGGAGGTTAAGTGCATTACCCTGAGATGGGCAGTAGGCAGCAAGGTTCAATTTTGTATCCAATGTATACACCCCTAATATGAGACAAATTCTTGAGCTATTTTAACAAGCTATTCCAAGCTTCTGTTTTTCTGTGAGAAGAATAGAATGCAATTGACTACTGGCTGCTTTCCTGACTGCCAACTAATGTGGTTGTATTTTAGAATCAGAAATGGCATAGGTCAGGTCACGGGCCCACTCTTTTCCTCATCTTTCTAAATTACTCCACATCTGCAAAAAAACAATAAGGGACCCCATATGTGGACTTTACTAAGCAGTAGATGGTGACATAGGACCCTCTTTGTTATGATCCAGCCCCAATTATGTCTACATTCTGCATTGGCCCCTCGATGAGAAAGCTTGAAGGCCCAAGCTTCCCCGATGCTCAGCTTCTGTACCCAGCAGGAGTGAGTGGCTTCTGTTGATCCCACAACTTCTCTTCCTCTCTCTTCTACCATCAGTTATAAAGTATTTTTCCATTAGAAAATTTTGGGGAGGATAACCACTTAGTCTATGCACCTCTCCTTCTACAAACTGGTGAAGCCCATAGAAAATATAAGAATTTCTGCCCTACCCCAACACACCACAAGAAAGAAAAGGCATTTAATGTCTGAATCTTAATGCCAAGTCCTGGCCTGATTCATTAGAAACTATGTGCTCATGAAACAGACCAGCTGGGACCTGGGGCAGGTCAGTTGTTCTTGCCTGTAAGCCCAGGTTCAAAGAGATGGGGAAGAGAAACTATCTTGAGCCTTGCAGACTCCTGCATTCCATTTTCCACACACAGTCCAGGAAAGGGTGCCTCAGGATCCCCGCATCTACAAGAAAGACAAGGAAAGGAGATACAAGGATCAAATATTATTCACTTTTTATTTTCTTAAAATTTTTTTAATGATATTTTCAGAAAACTTCTGAGACGCAATTGGCTATATCCAGTGGTCTGCATTCTGACTTCACAGTAGATTTTAAGATCTGATAACATTTATTTTTTGATAGATAATAGATGCTATATCTTTGTTTGAGCTACAATTTGGCCATATAGTAATTTGAGGATGCTGTTCAGCCAAAAAAGGATGTGAATGAGGAACTGATAACCCAGTAGAAGAGAGGATATGGGGGAAAGGAAAGCTCTCTGCTCAGGAACACACACACATCGTCTCCTTGGTGTAAAGAGTTCCAGAGGAAATCCTGAGTGATTAAGGAGATAGAGAATGGTGTCTGCAGGACTACTGCTGGAGTTGAACTGTACATAACAGAATTCTGATTATTAGGCCCAGTAAGGCTGCATTGAAATAAACCTGTGCCAAATGTTAAATGTTTAGTGTCCACCTCCACCCACACCCTTCCATCTCTGGCCTGGAACTGCCTAGACTCTTCCAGTTGGGCTTTCCTGGCCTGCCCTCTCTTCAGTCTTTGCTTCCACAATTGATTCATGTTAGTTGGCAATAACAGAATAAAAAAGGACTGCTACATATTCCTCACTGTGCAACCTACTGGTTATACCAACATAGATATTTAAATGAACCAAGTGTCATGATGGAGTCCTCCCTCCATTCCACCAGCTGTGATACTGGGCAGTTACTTAACCACAAGGAGGAAAGCCTTGTTTCCTTATCTGTAAAATAGGACAATAGTAATACCTACCTCACTGGGTTATAGTAAGGATTAAAGGAGATAACACTAATGCTTAGAAGAGTTTCTTGCACATCTTAAGCCTGCAATATATGTTAGCTACCACCATTATTTTTATTAAATGATTATGGTTTAATATGTAACATCTTCTCAGGGAATTTAAAAGGATTTAAGTTATCAAACCCCAAAGTATTGGGCTTTAATGGTGAAATCCCCAAAATGTTATAAAGCCTATGGGGCTATAGATTCTGTACTTTTTCACCAAATTATAACCCATCTGTCCATCTTTAAGCTTACTAATAAATCTGTGTCAGAGATTAATTTATTTTTCAATTCCATCATAAAGTAAAGATAGCTTGTAGTTTTCAAGGTGATTGAGAATTTGGGGGCTAGGAAGGCATACCTGCATCCCACCTCTGAGCACATGGGGTCATAAACAAATGCACAGAGGAATGTTACTGAAGGCAGACTTCACATCTCAGGAAGGAGTATTATTTCATTTTTATGTGAGAAATTTCTTTGCCAATTATTAATGAATATTTTTAATCCTGAAAATATCACTCAGACTTAGTCACGCATCACTGTACTCATTTTGTTTAAACATTTAAAAAAATCATTTTAACAGAGGTTAATCCTTGCTTTTGATTTTCTTTTGAAACGAAGAAAGTAGTAGAGGCAACTATCAAGATTTGCACTAAATATCTATAAAATGGTCACAGATAAATATCAGTTTCAGTTGGAACTTCTACACTGGTGTCTACAGTGATTCCACTCATGTGTTCATTTGTTTGTTTATGAATTAATTCATCTTCAGTACACATTTGGCCTAATAAGTGTACCCAAAAGTGGTAAATGCTACAAAGAAGCAAAGAAAAGCTCCATAGGAATACTTAAATATTAAAATAATTGAACATTTCAATAGAAAGAGGGTTATTGTAAAAGTAATACCCAGATAAATTAAAGTCATTTTGTTGCAAAAGGGGATGACTAAAACTATGAGGAGGAAAAATACCATATTGCAATATTCAAAATTAAACATTTTTGTATTAAAATATACTGGCCAGGCATGGAGGCTCACACTTATAATCCTAGCACCCTGAGAGGCTGAGGCAGGTGGATTGCTTGACTACAGGAGTTTGAGAGCAGACTGAGCCACAGTGAGACCCTGTCTCTACTATAAAAATGGAAAACTGAGGCAAGAGGTCGCTTGAGCCCAAGAGTTTGAGGTTACTATGAGTTATGATGCCACGGTACTCTACCCAGGAAAACAAAGTAAGACTCTATTTCAAAAACAAATAAATTAAAATATAAAATATACCATAAATGGCAGAAAAACGCAAATAACAGATTAAGAAAAATGGAGATGACCAATAGTTTCATATTTTTAATATATGTGAAATTCCCATAAACCTTTAAGAAGAGATAAACTGTATTCAAGGGTCTGTCCTAATTTTTAAAAAAATATTTGTACCTGAGTGTTAAACTGTTTTGTTATTTCTAGTCATTGGCCAGAGTATTTGCAATAGCAGAGTAAATATGGGGGATGAAGTGGGAAAAAAAAAAAACATGTCTGGTTTAGAGCACATGGAGGGAGGGCAATTAGTGGGAACACACCTACGGTGCATCTTAGCAGGGTACTGGTGAAACTTATTAAAGGTAGAGTATCAATGTCTTTACATAGAGATCAAGAAAATGCCATGAAGGCTATCTGTAACAGTACGATCAAAATATTTCTGAATGTATATGAAGCACATCGTGCCCTATGATTGCACCAATGTACACAATTATGATTCAATAAAAT
>CAUYON010045888.1:0-10172 GCA_963573935.1 Arctocebus calabarensis
CCGCCTATAAATACCACATTTATTTGACTTTTATTTTTGTGGAATATGTAATTGTCATATTAAAAAAATAAAGATGGCTCGGCGCCTATGGCTCAATGGGCTAAGGCACCAGCCGCGTACACCTGAGATGGCAGGTTCGAATCCAGCCCAGGCCTGCCAAACAACAATGACGGCTGCAACCAAAAAAATGGCCGGGCATTGTGGCGGGCGCCTGTAGTCTCAGCTACTTCGGAGGTGGAGGCAGGAGACTCGCTTGAGCCCAGGAATTGGAGGTTGCTGTGAGCTGTGATGCCACATCACTCTATCCAGGATGACAGCTTGAGGCTCTGTTTCAAAGTAAATAAATAAATAAATAAAGACAAGAGTTTAATGAGAAAAAATATTCTTCTTTTGTGGTATAGCATTTTTTATCTCTAGCATTCATTGTGTTCTGATTTCTTTCTTAGAATTTCTCTCTATTCACATTATCCATCTCTTTTTGCATGCTGTCTATTTTTTCCATTAGAGTCTTTTTTTTTTTTTGGATAAACAAGTTTATTCATAAATTTAGTCAACATACATAATTGACCTAAAAACTTCAATAGAAGGATAAAATTTGAAAACCACTTGGAAGGCCATCTCTGCTAAGTGATTTTCCCAGGACAGTAACCAGATGTAACCTAACCCAATGCCATTTTAACCAGCAGAGGCTGAATGAGCTGGAGCTGTGTGCTCCCCCCTTCCCCCACAGCAAGATTACACTAAAACAAACTCCACAAGGCAAAGAACTTAGGAATCATCTCAAGCAGAAGAGCAAAACTAAACCTAGTTAGCAGACCAACCACAACACAGTGAAAAGCTGCACTAACTAGTTCTTCAGACTATTAACAGATGATGCTGGTGTGAATAACTTGTATTTTATTCTAGAGCCCTTATAAATAAAATCCCCCAATTAGTGTTTGCATCATCAGCTAGAGGGTTAGATAATATGTCGTAGAATGAGGACTTATGCAAGGTATAACGCGCATAGCAGTTTACTACTATGAAAACAAGTTTAGTCTAGTTAGGAGAAAACCAACTGGACTCTAAATTACACACACCTTAATGACAGACTTCCCACCACTTGTGAATGTAAAACATCTAATTTTAAAATGTTGACACTACAATATATAAAATAGCTATTATAAATGCACATAGTGTATTCTATAGCTGCCAGGTTTACTTTTTTTTTTAAGGAAACTGTAAGTTACACTGTGGTTAAGACTTGTATCATCCCCCTTGAAAAAGCCTACATTCTATCACAGTGATGTATGGTCAGACTTAACAGCCCCAATTGTTAAACACTTGGATCAAGTCATAACCACTTTTATTGCAAAAGGACCCTGTACACATTGATCAATTCTAGTACCTTAAGAGCTACCCAACAAGTCATTAACATACAGAAACATGCATCGTGAGAAGCAAGAAATATCACCCATCCCTTCTGCATATTAGCAACTCGTCACTCCTGAGCAACAATGCTCACGTCACTGCGGTCTGGGAACAGTCACTTTTCGCATTCATCCTGAGTGAAAGATGGAATGACTTAAGTACAAATGCAACATATTATAAACAATTTCTTACCCAAAAAAGTCACAAATTAAACCAAAGTATTTTACAGAATTTACTACAAAACACCATAAAAACTGCCTTCACTTAAACTGTCTCTCCCCGTATCCGGTGAGCCAACCGGATGTCTTTGAGTACGATGGTGACTCTCTTAGGGTGGATGGCACACAGATTAGTATCTTCAAACAAACCCACCAGGTACGCTTCACTAGCCTCCTGAAGCGCACCAATGGCCGCACTCTGAAACCTCCAGTCGGTTTTGAAATCCTGGGCGAGCTCCCTCAGCAACCTCTGGAAAGGCATTTCTGCTAACACCGAATCTCTCTGAGCGCCACAGTGCGGGGCGTAGCGATGAGGTTTCTTCACCCCGCCAGTAGAGGGAGCTCTTTTCCTGGCAGCTTTGGTGGCCAGCTGTTTGCCGGGGCTTTCCCACCGGTGGATTTACCAGCCGTCTGCTTGGGTCGAGCCATTTTCTTTTACCCAACGCCGAAATTTTAGGCCACTTCTCAGAGTGCCACTGCTTCTAGTACCCAATAAAGAACCGCGATCGCCAAGCAAAGAAAGGATGCTTTCCCAACGACCGACCAAACCGCTCTGCCTCCATTAGAGTCTTTGGCATATGGTTGTTTTAATTCTAAGACTGATACTTCCAATATCACTACCATCTCTGAGTGTGGGTCTGATGCTTGCTCTGACTCTTTGAACTGTGTTTTTTGCCTTTTTTTTTTTTTTTTAGACAGAGCCTCAATCTGTCACCCTGGGTAGAGTGCTGTGGCGTCACAGCTCACAGCAACCTCCAACTCCTGGGCCCAAGCGAGTCTCCTGCCTCTGCCTCCCAAGTAGCTGGGACTATAGGCGCCCGCCACAACGCCCGAGCATTTTTTTTTTTTTTTGGTTGCAGCCGTCATTGTTGTTTGGCGGGCCCGGGCTGGATTCGAACCCGCCAGCTCAGGTGTACGTGGCTGGCACCTTAACCGCTTGAGCCATAGGCACCAAGACTGTTTTTTGCCTTTTGCTATGCCTGATAATTTTCTGTTCAAAGCCAGACATGATATACTGAGTTAAAGTGCTCCTGTAAATAGGCTTTTTATGGTGTGCTAGTGAGATGTGGAGGAAGAAGTGTTTGATAGTCCTACGATTAAATCTGGGTCTTTGGGAGGGTTCCTGTGGCTCAACAGAGTCGTGCACTGGCCCCATATGCCAAAGGTGGCAGGTTCAAACCCTGCCCTGACCAAAAAAAAAAAAAAGTTTTAGTGATCCTGTTTCCCTATCCTGTGAATTATACAAATTCTCTCTTCAGGTTGTTTTTTTTTTTTAATTTTTGCCCGAATTTTGTTAAATTATTTAGTGCTTTACTTTCTAGGGAATGTGTGTAGATAATTATTTCATTTAATCCAATTAACTGCCCTGTGAAGTAAGAAGAATATTTATTATTTCTATTTCAAAAGTTGGGAAAGAGACATGGAGTTAAGCAACTTTTTCAAAGTCATGCTACTGGTGACTCAGTTAATGTGCCATCTATATACCTTTTTTTTTCCATATACCTTGGTGAACCCCAATGCATTGTACTGATTGGTTTTTGTTACTCTTACAATACAGCACTTATTAAATTATGAAAATTGTCTGCCAGATTTCTTTACTGCAATGTTACTGTTTATACCTTTGTAATTTGTATTTTGAGATAGTTCAAATATCCTATTTCTCTAACACACTTTCCCTCATGAATTTAACATCCCTCAATGATTCTTAACTACAAAAGTTATTACTGTGGTTAGGGAGATGGGAAAATGGGAAGCCATTTGACTGGTACAGAATTTCAGTTTTATATGATAAAAAGTTCTAGAGATCTGTTGCACAACAATGTGAACTTACTTAATGCATTTGAACTGTACACTTAAAATTGGTTAAGATGGTGAACTTTAATTTTTAAGTTCTTTAAATATATTATTTTATTTAATACAACAATGCAGTGCTATTTTTATCTCTTATTGCCAGGGAAGCTAAGACTTGAAGAGGTCAAAGGGGTAACAACAGGTTTGCTGTGATGCTAAATCCAATGTATTTACCCACTCTGCTATACTGACTTCAATAATGTTTTTAAGCTTTATTCAAATTAATATGAGTTTACATTGGTTCTCACTTCCAGGGTAAAATTCCATTTGTTAGAAGAGCCCCTCACTCAGGGAGCGTATTATACACCCTCACAATGTGCCCATTAGGTGAGATCCCACCTCATGCCCTCCCGCCTGCTGCCAAGATGGTGAATTTTTAAGTTACTGGGTTTTTTAAACTGCAATTTAAATAAATTTCCTTGGCCAGCTGCTGGAGAGGATGTCTAGCCTGAGGATGTCTTGCACATCCTCCCTGAGCACCGTCCTGAGCACCCTCTCTGGCATCCTCATTCCCACCCCCTCCCCAGCCTCGGCCCCACCAGACCTAGCAGGACCCCCAGCCCTGTCCTGGTCCTCTTTGATCACTGCCACTACCCTGCTGAATAGCCCAGCCCTCAACTTCTTCCTCTACTTTGAGAAGCCGAAGAAGGTAACAAGAGAAAGCTGTCTCCAGGAAGCCTGAGAACTGCCGCTGCTGCCATCCCTGGTGGCCGCAGACACCATCAGCCCAGGTCTCTGCTGTGCTGGCTCCCAGGCCCTGGCCACTGCCTCTGACATGGACAAGAACAGTGGCTACATCAACTCCCTCCCCTCTTTGGGAAGCAGCAAAGGGAATATCCAGCCCTCAGGGCCTAGGAGCCAGTCTAAACCAAAGTGTTATAGAAAAAACTCAAGTGGAACCAATCTTTATAATCACAAACGTGGACCTTCCTACCCCTCAAATTAAAGTTATAGCAACCTGACCCATAACCCCAATTCAAAGAAAAGCAAAACTTTTAACAAGATCCTACTCCGGCTTGGCGCCTGTGGTTCAACGGGCTAAGGCGCTAGCCACATACACCTAAGCTGGCGGGTTCAAATCCCGCCAAACAATGACGGTTGCAACCAAAAAAAATGGCCGGGTGTTGTGGCGGGTGCCTGTAGTCCCAGCTACTTGAGAGGCGGAGGCAGGAGACTCCCTTGAGCCCAGGAATTGGAGGCTGCTGTGAGCTATGATGCCACTGCACTCTATCCAGGGTGACAGCTTGAGGCTCTGTCTCAAAAAAAAAAAAAAAAACCAAGACCCTATTCCATGGGGCGGTGGCAACAGCAAACAGGGCTCTTATTTTAACAGTGGAAGAGGAGTTGAGGTGGCAGAGCCTCAACCAGCAGCCCTGCTCAGTTCTCTGGTCCTAAGAATTACTTGTTGAATTTCACTTTTGAAGCCCACGGCTAAGTCAGTCACTTTGAAGACAGTGGACATGGTAGCTGGGGGAAAAAGGAACAAGTAGAGACATATGCCTCTTAACAAGAAACTTTTTGTACAAGCCAGTTACCAATATGTGGTGTCTAAAAACTAAGACTACGCAGTTCATTTTGTTGATGCTGCCTTGGCCTTCTGAAGTCCTAGGATTACAGGCGTGAGCCACGGCACACGGCCAGCTGATTGAACTTTTAAGTATTTGAGTTTGAACAGATGATCTTTGGAGGAGAAGGAGTTTCTACCACATAAGCAGGAACAAAGAAAATTTTAAATATAATGTATTTTCCAGCTTCCCATCTTTACACCAAAGTATTGACACTCACAAGAAATCTCTTCTTGCCAAGGTTTTTAGTTTGTTGGCAGATCAGTCTTTTGGAGCCATGTCTAATTAATTTTTCTCAACCCCAAATAAATTAGAGTCTCTTGTACATCCCTTGGAGCAGCCCAAACAAGAAAGGTATAGCACTGCTCTGCTGTAGCACCATGTGTCAGGGCTTCATGGTTTCAGCACATCTATCAGTTTGTCTTTTAACAGTAGATGAGTCTTGGCTGGGCACTGTGACTGAAGCCTGTAATCCTAGCACTCTGGGAGGCTGAGGGAGGAGGATCACTTGTACTCAGGAGTTAAGACCAACCTGAACAAGAGTGAAGCCACATCTCTACTAAAAATAGAAAAACTAGCCAGCATTGTGATGTGAGCCTGTAGTCCCAGCTACTCGGGAGGCTGAGGCAAGAGGATCACTCCAGTCATAAGTGTGAGGTTGCTATGAGCTAGGCTGCCACCACAGCACTGTAGCTCAGGCAACAGAGTGTGATTCTGTCTCGAACCTAGCCCTGGCCAGCTAAAACAGCAAAGACAACTGCAACAAAAAATAGCTGGTCGTTGTGGCAGGCGCCTATAGGTCCCAGCTACTTGGGAAGCTGAGGCAAGAGAATCGCTTAAGGCCAAGAGTTTAGGTTTCCGTGAGCTGTGAAGCCATGGCACTCTACCAGGATGACATAGTAAGACTCTATCTCAAAAAAAAAGAACAAAAAGGCTCGGCGCCTGTGGCTCAGCGAGCTAAGGCGCCAGCCATGTACACCTGAGCTGGTGGGTTCGAATCCAGCCCCTGGGCCCGCCAAACAACAATGATGTCTGCAACCAAAAAATGGCCTGGCGTTGTGGCGGGCGCCTGTAGTCCCAGCTACTTGGGAGGCAGAGGCAAGAGACTCGCTTGAGCCCAGGAATTGGAGGTTGCTGTGAACTGTGATGCCATGGCACTCTACCCAGGGCGACAGCTTGAGGCTCTGTCTCAAAAAAAAAAAAAAAAGAACAAAAAATAGTCTTTTCCTACCTGTCTAGTTCTCCTTGTCAAAGAAACAGAGGGATGGGAATAAAATGGATTTAGGACAAAAATTAAAAATAAAATAATGGTAATTTTCTATTCCCCTCATTTATTCTACTTTACTGATTGGAATTCTGCTACAAGAGGAAGTTGTTCCCCCCCATTTATTTATTAATTTAGTAATTTATATCTGTAGTCACTTATGAATATTTATTTTATTCTATGGGTTATAATCCATTAATGTCTTTACTTAATTTATTGCTCGAATTATGCCAGACTTGTCCACTGGGAGTTCCTTCAAGTTGATTTATGTGTCCTTTTGAATTCCCTCATCATTGTTTTGGTCCTTCCTTACTTTCCAACATCACACACTCATTTTGTACACTCCCTGCCACAGGCCTGAAATCAACCACTTCTCCAAAGAACTTTACTTCCTTTTACTGGAGAATGATACTTAGAAACCAAGATCTAGCCACTAAATGTGATCAATGCCACTGACATGTTTTGTTTCTAGGCTCTCATGGCAGACAAAGCTAGGAATTATATAAATGAATACACATATACACACATTTATGTCCGTATATATTCTATGTGAGTCTTTACAAAAGTTTTGAGATACACAAAAATCAAGAAATGTAATTCATGAGGATAGAAACAAATGAAGCCCTCCCAGCAAGACCCATAAGCCAAGCAAGTTGAAACTTGCACGGATGAATCATAAAGGACGCTCTTGGAAACGACATCATGGACTACAACAAAGTCTGCCTTAAAACTTTCATAGTTATATACATAAAGCCATTACTTCATCCTAACATCTCCAACTTCTGGGGTGGCAACTGTGGCTCAAGAAGTAGGGCACTGGCCCCATATACCAAGGGTGGCGGGTTCAAGCCCGGCCCTGGCCAAACCTGCCAAAAAAAAAACCCCTCCAACTTCAACACACACGTTTCATTTTAGTCTTCCCTCTTTCCATACTTGTAATTAGTTTCTCACACAGTGTCAAATCTGGCTCTCATTATCCACAGTATACTTACTTATTTGCTCCACCCTCTTATACTATAAAATGAAAAATGAAATAGTTTCAAGATTATGAAGGCTCGGGACTCCATTGGAGGATGAAGGAGGAGGAATGGAAGAGCATCAAGCAGAGGGAGCAGGTACCGGAGGGGGTGGACCCTAGGACTCAGGCAGCCCTCCTTCCCCAGGATCATGCCCAAAGTGGCAGTGGCTGCAGGTGGAGAGGTGGAGTGACTAGGTGGTGCTGGCACAGGAGATGATGTCATTTATCACAATAAACACAGTGGCCACACAAGCACTATATTATTACTTCTCTGTTAGTCTAGCCACCCCCATACAGACTGACTGCCTACTTCCTCAGAAACAACTTGCAACTCTGAAGCCCTTTGGGTTTTTTTCTTTTGTTGTTGTTGTTGAGACAGAGTCTCACTTTATTGCCCTAGGTATAGAGCCATGGCGTCACACAGCTCACAACAACCTCCAGCTCCTGGTCTTAGGCGATTCTCTTGCCTCAGCCTCCGGAGTAGCTGGGATTACAGGCGCCCGTCACAATGCCCGGCTATTTTTCTGTTTTGCAGTTCTGCCGAGGCCGGGTTTGAACCCGCCAACTTCGGTATATGAGGCCAGCGCCCTACTCGCTAAGCCACAGGCACCGCCCCCTTTGGGGTTTTATAAGAGGCAGAGGAACCACAGCACAGGATTCTAATTTGAGAAAATTAAATAACCTTGTAGGAGAGTGAATACAAGAAATCAGTGAAAGCAAGAATCTCCCACAACCTGTAACTGAAAATCTTGGAGAAATATATTTTAACTTTGGATCTTTCAGATGAGGAGTACATACAAAATGTGCTGATACTGAAGCTTTGTACGTTGCACCAAGACATACTGATCGGAGTGACCTTTTCACCTCATTACATGATAAATTAAAATTACAGGAAAAGGTAAAAGATTTGAAAGCTGTTGAAGAGGCATTTGTACCAGTTATCAAACTCTGTTTTGATAAGCTAGAGATTGATACTTTGTTTGCAAGAGTAGCACTGCAGACTGTTCCAGAAGATTTGGATCTACAAGATGACAGCCTGCTTTAAAATTTCATATAAGATGCATAAGAAGTCATAACGGTTGCAGGGTAACTGATGAAATTTTACATCTCGTACCAAATATTGACAACTTCAGGTTAACTCTGAGAGCTATCACACTATGGATCAAGTGCCACAACATCTATTCCAATATATTACGGTTCCTCAGTGGTGTTTCCTAGGCTATGCTAGTAGCAAGAACTTGCCAGTTTTATCCGAATGTCGTAGCACCAACTCTTATACATAACTTTTTCTTTGTATTTTCTCAATGGTACGTGTTTGGATTACGTTAAAATAAAATTGATTGTATTCACTAAAAATAAAAGTTTCAGGATTACTAACCCACAATCATGTGAAAAACAAGTTTACTAAGTATAATATCTGATTACAATATCCATTTGTCTTTAGCCATCTAAATAATGTTCAAAGTTACTTAGATTAGTTCTTTTTCTTCACTTCCTTCAGAGTAGTTATGTTATTCATTTGTAACATAGTTTGATCCATTTGTTGCCATTTGTAATTCCAGTTGGCATTCCTCCCACCTCTGACTGATGAATTGAACATTGTGAAACATTATCATCGTCCTAAAATTCAGAACTGGCTCATCCAAAAGAAAACTGAAATTCAGTCCAGCCAGCATGTGCATGACAGGGGAAGAAAAAGAGAACCCAACCGTATCTGGCACCAGGAATTTACCTAGGGCTGAAGGAGCCCAGACAGGCAGCGGTGAACTGCAAGAGACAGTAGGTGATCTGGAGCTGTGGAGGACTGACTCACTAGGCAAGTGACAGGGAACCAGTGAAACCAGCCTGCCTCCCGCATCAAGGTCTGGGGATGGGAGGAAGCCTTTCTGCCCTTTTTCAGATTTGGGGGCAAGCTGTGCATGGAGTGAAAAGTTTGGAAGAGTGGGCGGACTTGAACAGTGTACAGTAACTAGGTTTGAATACTGGGTGGAGTGGATTTACCATTGGCTTGGTTGCTGTCAGGGAGGCTATACTGGGAATGCCCAGGTTGCCGGTTGGGCTGTCGATGGTGAAGGGCCTGTGAGTAAGTATGTCCACAGGGGCCTAAAGCATAGCTGACTCTGTCCTGCCTGTTGAGATTGGGCTTCCACTGTTGGGGCAAGCTGAGTGGCTCCTGCACCCCCAGGGAATTGTCATCAGGGGGCACTGTGAGAGTTACCTCCTAAGGACTTGGGAGAGCTTTCAGACCCCGACTTGGCAGGAGTAAATGCTGAGGAAACAATCAGGCACTCTCTGAGGGCAACTAAGCCAGGAAGACAGGACCTGTCATCAGAAACTAGAGAGTGGTTCCTGGGTGTGTTGTCTGCCTCCTAAAAATCACAGCGCCATCTTGTGTCCCAGCAATATATTGCAATATATATATACATTCAATTATAGTTGCTCACTTCCACTGTGTGTGTGTGTACACGTATTTTAAGTATTTTTTCTTTTCTTGGTTGTTGCTTTTTTTGACTTTTAAGCTTTTTTTGTTTTGTTTTGCTAATTTATTTGGTTGGGTTCTATTCTTTTTTTTTTTTTTTTTTTGGCCGGGGCTGGGTATGAACCTGCCACTTCTGGCATATGGGCCAGTGCCCTACTCCTTTGAACCACAGGCACCGCCCTTTTGGTTTTTTTTTTTTTTTTGAGACAGAGCCTCAAGCTGTTGCCCTGGGTAGAGTGCTGTGGCATCACAGCTCACAGCAACCTCCAACTCCTGGGCTCAAGCGAGTCTCCTGCCTCCACCTCCCAAGTAGCTGGGACTACCGGCGCCCACCACAACGCCCGGCTATTTTTTGGTTGCAGCCGTC
>CAUYON010045889.1:0-15024 GCA_963573935.1 Arctocebus calabarensis
AAGGTAGAGTATCAATGTCTTTATATAGTGATCAAGAAAATGCCATGAAGGCTATCTGTAACAGTATGATCAAAATATTTCTGATTGTATATGAAGCACATTGTGCCCTATGATTGCACCAATGTACACAATTATGATTCAAATTATAAAAAAAATTATGATTATGATTCAATTATAATTGAATAATTATAATTGATAATTCATTATCAATTATGATTCAAATTATAAAAAAACTTAATATAAGCTTTTGTTTTATATATAACATCTATCAATAAATATAACCTTTGTTTTAATCTAAAAAAAAAAGAAAGAAGGAAAGAAATGAATAATACCTATCAGCATGTACTAAACAGAAAGCCAGAGGATTTTACTTCTTTCAGGAGACAGGTCATGAGAATTGATTGGCCTGGGTGAAGGCATGAGCTTCTGCCAAATGAATTAGTCAAAAAAGCAAAACATTGATGTTAATTAAATGTCAAGGTCCTAGAATACTATGCCACATGGCACCACTGATGATTCATAGCTTACCTTCTTGGCTCTGGTCATGATGTGCCTCTCCTCAAGAACCTTCTTTGCTCCCCCCACTTACTGCCCATAGAACCGACTCTGCCCAACAGAACCACTGTTTTCAAGGTGCTCCAAGATGAGGTCTCTACTCACCCCTCCCAAGTGCACCTTGGCCTTCTCACCACGTGCCTCTGCTCCACCTGCTCTGTGGACTGGCCACCTGCTGCAACCCTAGCCTCTCCATGCACACACTCTGCTGGGAAATCCCCATGACTCCTCCAGTTAGAACTAATCTCTCTGTCCCGAGTATTTCCACGGTGCTTTTGTTTATTCCTCTCTCATAGAAAGTTCTATATTTCATCCTGAATTCTAATGTTCAGATGTGTGGCTGCAGTGAAGCCACTCATTCTCACTGAACATAACAAGTGACCAGCAGAAACAAACACAATAATGGTGATGATGTCTTCAAAATGCATTTCAAAACTATGGAGCACAATGCAGATGTAGAAGACTCTTGTGACTCCATTTTTACTCTGTGAGTGAACATTTGGATGATTTCATAGAATGAGCATTCTCAGTTACAACACTTGGTTGAAATAGGGCAATTAACACTGAATTGTATGGGTGGATTTTATGTTAATTAAATCAATTTCAATAAAACTGTTACTTATAAGAAAACAACAGGGTAACTTGCTGCATAGATGGGTCAGTAGGTTGACCCTGCCCAGGCACCATAATTAGCTCAGATAGCCGTGATCAGAGAACACAGGCATGCATATGTGTCGACAAAGAAAATGAGTCAATGGGAAAAATCCATTCCCATTGAATGGACTTTCCTTTAAAACATAGTCCCCATTACTGAATAGAGAAGGAAATAGGCCAGCAGAAGCAAGGTATAGGTCAGCAGTTCTCATCCTATGGGTCCCAACACTACAGGAACTGTATTAAAAGCTCGGGGCATTAGGAAGGTTGAGAATCACTGGTATAGGGGGATGGAGTCCTTTGTGAAGTCAGATCACAGGTGACAACCATGCAGAGGAATAAAGATAAAACTGACTCAAAGAACACAAAGATCACAAAGATTTTATATTTCCTATTCATTTGCTAAACCAAAGGCTATTCAAACTTAAACAAAAGATAAACTTCTCTGTTGCCTTGACGGCATATCTCCCTTCAGCAAACTGCTACTGAACAGTCAAAACACAGAACTAGTTTTGAGCAAATTATGAGGGGTGTCAGCTCTGGGTTTGCTTCTCTTACTTCCTCTTTCTGTTCTCACTTTTCTTCTATTTCCTCATCTTCAAAAGACACCGTTCATATGCATTCTTATCAGGGCTGTGCTCCCCAACACTTAAGTTAATCAGAGTGAATCAGATGGACCTAGCTACACACAGAAAAGCCTTAAGACTAAGAAGTTAATTTCCTCTTATGAAATTGCAGCCATCCTGGAATGCGGCAGGGAGAACCCTCCCATCACTTCCCCCCACCCCTTCTATGCCAAGAAAGCCATAAGGCAGAAAGCAGTTGCTACCTGCTTTGCTTGTTCATAAACTCAGTGCACCCTTGAGCTACACAACAGCTGGAAAGGATGTCTACATTTACATTTTAAGTGCAAATACCTAGATTGGAAAAACGGCTTTTTGATGTGGGAGTGAGACAGTATTTTTAGGTCCTCCCATGCTGTCAGTAAATTTGCAGAATTATGAAATCCACAAGAAACCAATAATCTTCAGATTAAATAGTAATATTAAATTAATACATCAGCCTAAGAGATGCTGTTACATGCTTTACAAAGAACTGAGAATGTGGTTTTGACTAAATGTTTTCACCCAGATGCCGCAAATACATGTGTAGTTTTGTATTTGGGTTCTTCTGAGAATACATCTCATAAAATTAGCCTCAAACCAAATAATAAAGGGCAACTTGTCCCTTCTGCTGTATTAGTATTTCCTAGACTGTCTAGTTATTCTGCAAATGACATTCAGTTATAGCCTAGAAAGTAAAGGCTTGTGTTTTTGTTGTGTGTGTGTGTGTGTGTGTGTGTGTGTAGTTTCCAGACTTCATTCATGAGGCAAAAAGACACAAAAGCCAGCAGAGAGGGATTTACAGAGTTCCTGCACTCGCTAGCCTTTGTATTTGTGGGTATCCTGCAGGCTGAACTCATGTGCTCTCATACACAGAGGGAAAAGGCACCGGGAGTCAAACAGTACCAAGTCTAATTCATGAACTTTGTTCGAGGGGAGGGGTGATCACAGGGTTTGCTGATTATTCTATCGTTTATTAAGCTATAATTTCCACACAGTAAGATGGAACAATTTTAGGTGCATAGTTCTCCGGATTTTGACAAGCTTATACAGTGATATAACCATCACAGCGATCAAAATTATATCACTTAAAAAATTCCCTGTGCCCCTTTACAGCCAATGCTTCCCCTTACTCCCCAGCCCCTGGCATCTACCAATCTAATTTCTGTTTCCATTGCTTTGCCTTTTTTGGAATGTCACATTTATGGAATCATACAATATACAACCATTTGTGCCTGGCTTTGTTCACTTAAGATGCTTTTCACACGGATGCGTGTGTTGCATGTATTATTTTTTATTCCTTCTTATTGCTGAATAGTATTCCATTTATGAACATACATAATTGGTTTATCCACTCACAAGTTGAAGGACATTTTTTAGAGGTTGTTTCCAGTTTGGGGTGATTATAAATAAGCTGCTATAAAAATTTGTTTATAAGTTTTTCAGCAGACATCTGTCTTCATTTCTCTTAGATGAACATCTGGGATTGGATTGCTGGGTTGTAAGATATATGTATATTAACTTTATAAGAGACATTGAAACTTATTTCCACAGTGTGGCTGTACCATTCCCACCAGCAAGGCATAATAGTCCTAGTTACTCTGAATTCTCTTCAGTACTAGATGTCAGTTTCCTTGACTTGAGCCATTTTAATAATAATCTGCTAACTTTTGGATCTCTGGAAGCTATGTGTACTGGGACAAATAGTGTCCTTCCAAAATACATATTCACCTGGACCCCAGAATGTGACCTTATTTGGAATTACAATCTTTGCATATGCAATTAAATTTACATGAGGTGGTACTAGATTAAAGGTGCTTTAATTCCATGACTTGTGTCCTTATACGAAGGCCATGGAAGACAAAGAGACAGGCAGAGAACACCATGTCACCATGTGAGGAAGGGTGAAGGCAGAGATTAGAGCTATTCTGCAACAAATTAAGGAATACCAGGCTCCCCAGAAGCTGGAAGGGGCAAGAGAGAACTCTTACCTGGAGTCTCTGAGAAGGCGAGCAAGGCCTTCATTACATCTTGATTTCAGACTTTCTGGCCTCCAGAACTGTGAGAAAATAAATTTCTGTCATTGTATATCACCCTGTTTGTGGCAGTTTGTTAGGGTAGTTCCAGAAAACTAGCACACTATGGATACAGTTTACATAATGACAATAAAACAAAGAAGTTTATAAGATTATATTTGACTCACAAAAAGCTTTCTAAGGATAAAAGCATGATAATTATTTGTATAAAATTAAGTCTAATTAGTACAAATATATCATTAGACACCTGAGTTGCTAATATGCATAAAAATTCTTAGGCTGAGTTTTTGGCTATACTACAATTCAATTCTTCTCATTGGGCTGAAATTCTGCTAAGGAGTCAAATTAGTGAAGATCTATTGTTTATCATGAATTAAGATCAATTCAGAGTCAGAATCTTAGTGGTTCCTACCTATAGCTATTATATATCTGAGACTCACATTTTGCAGAATGTTTCATAAAGGATTAAGAGATGAACTTTTTTTAGTCTTTTGCGGTATAATGTGCTGGAATGCAACCCTAAAGTTTTTTTTAAATTTTGGAATAATTTATTTATTTTTTCCTATCAAGGAGTCTAGTTCTAAAAACAAGACTTCTTTTGTTGAGTTATTTTGGGCTATTTCACAAAGAACAGATACTATTTCAGTTTTAGCACAAAGCTCTTCCAGTCCCTGAGGAAGAAAATAATCCAGCCCTCAAATGCCTACTTTACTTCCCCACCCTACCCCAAAACCCTTGAAAGAAAGAAGTTGTTGATTCTTCTGTTAATCCATTTTGCAGAATCATATTGGAAGCTCAGTTATGCTTCCACTACTTCAACAATATAGAACAAAGGAACAGTTACAATCAATAACAGTAACAGGTTGTGGCTTGCACTATGATGACTTGCTAAGTGCCTAGATGAAAATTGAGGCAACAGACAAGGCAGGAGGTCAGGTTCAGATGTGTACGTGAGAATTTCAAGTTTTTATAATCATTCTTCTATACTATTTAAATCAGATTCTTTCCCCATTCACAGCATGCCTTATACAACAATCCTACCAGTTGAACAATAGATGTCATTATATGGAGAAGATCTGGGAGTCATCTGGCACTTGGTGAGCCTTTCATGAGCGCTGTGTGTTGCATACTATGGTTAACAGCTCTATGGTGCCTGTTTCACAGGAATAGCTGGTGAATACAATCATGACCTCCATAAAATGTTTGCAATGCAAGGCAGATGTCACTTGAACAGAGTCTGACAATGGTCCGTGACCCATATAAAAGGCCCATTTCTCTACCTCTGCTCTTTGATAAGCATAAATTGTTCTTTGAGTGTTTGAGGAGAACACAGAGTTGGCTTATTTTGGGGGGACAAAGACTTATGAGATTGGACTGCCCTGTTCCAAGTTTGGGCAATTTCAAAGGACAGGGCTTTGGGAACTCAGAACAATCTGTTCAACTTTATTGTCTTTGGGTCTGGCTAAACATAGAAACCAGCCTCCCTCTTAATCCCCATCCCACATGCTGAGAACTATAAACTCAAGTTACCACAAATTCAAGGCCATGGCAGAATGCCCAGATGCCCTTCAGGATGGCGTGACCCAATTAGAAGGTAGTGATGGTTGGGGTTGTGACTGTCCCTCTACTAGAAGCTGACAGGGAAAAAATATGACAAAAAATATTTGCCTTGTTTAATTAAATATCAGCAGGAATGTTTAATCACTTTACAGCTTCATTAACCCAGACAAGGGATGTGAGCTCCAAGCAAGAACCAAAGGCACTGCTGTAGATATGCTCCCACTTTTCCCAGTGAATTAGATGTTAAAACTTAAATTGCAACAATCAAGCAGTTATTGTTGCCCACTGCAGTCAGAATTAGAATTCTATCTATGTCAGAATTAGGGCTGGGAATTGTGGAGATGGACAAATTCTTTCAGAGAAGCCCAATGTCACTGCTCTCGTTTATGGTAAAGACAGCTGGGACCATATTGGCAAACTATACACCTGCCCGCATTGCCTCAGGCACAACACTACTATGGATTATTTTAAAAACTGAAAAATTAATCTCCCATAGTACAGGAAAAGAAACACAGCACAAACAAGCCAGAAGTGCTTGAAGATTTCCTGAAGGAGAAATCAGGCCTGAAATTGGTAGCTTTGATGAATATTTATAAACAACACTACAAGTAGTCTGGGGTCCAGATGCAAACTGTACAGCCTCTCTATCTACGCAAAGTAACCTAATCCTGAGTCTGGCTGGGTTTAATTTGTGCAGATTTAGGTGCCATGCTAGGCACCTGAGAGACCTTGACGATCCCTTAGAGACCTCAACTGCAAAAACCTGAACAAATGTAGGGGCTTCCATGTTGACTAGATTAAAAAATCCTTTCAAAGGTAAACCAGATAACACTGATTAATGAAGAAAACGAATGAAAGAGAAATTCATCGTCCCATGGACATCCTCAGGTGTTCCAGTGTTCCTCTCATGGTGTGGCCATCACCAATATGTAATAAGGGGTAGGGGGTGGGGGACTTGAGACAAGAGATCAGAGAATACAAGTCACTTTTTAATAAACTGTGTCAGAGTAAGAGAACCATTGGGGTGGCACTTGATCATCTGCCGTCTGAGAGAGGCACATTGTAGAAAGGTTTTGTGTTGACCAGACAGTGAGAGGCCCCAGTGAAGCCCCAGTAGACTATCCCGGTGGCCTCTCCGCCGCTCTGGCCTCCCAGCCCGGGTCCAGCCCTGGAGGTTCCTCCCGGAGCCGCTCTGAACCCAGGCAGTGCCCGCCCCCCTCCCGCTGACTGACAGGCGGTGCAGCCACTCCGCGGAGCCTGACCCTCGCCCGGGCAGAGGTGACGATCCCTGGTAGCCAATGGGAGCCAAGAGGCGGGGCGCGCGGCGGGAGGCGGCGTGGGTCAGGTGCTCCGGCCCAGGTCGCTGCAGGTGAGCTGGTGCGGGTCCAGGGTGGCTGCTCGCTCCCTCCCCTCCCAGCGGTTAGCTCCGACCTGCGGAAGGGAGCCTCCTGCAGGCCCCCGTCCCGTCGCCCCAGACCGATGCCGACTGACCTAATCGCTGCGAGGGTAAGAGTCCAAGAGGGTGGGCGCCTTGCCTCCCGGGGACCCACAAGGGGCAATTCTGGGCCTCCAAAGCTATCCGCCCTCCTTGCCACTGCACGTTTAAAGACCTAGGGAGGCGTCTGCCGGCCTCGGTGGTGGAGAGGTCTGGGAAGTAGGAACGTCCTGCCCTGCGACCCTTCCAGTGGCTAGGATGGACTTCTGGCAGAGAAGATGTGGCGATGCATTCCCTCTGCGTGACGCCTGCCCGCTCACAAACCTACCCTTTTACCCTCTTCTTCTCTTTAATTGGCCCCACTTTCCTCCAGATTTCCTAGGCTGAGGAAGAAGGACCGGAGGGGAGGAAGAACTGGAAGCTGCCAGAGAAATCTTGAACCCAGATCCAGGGATTCCACTGCTTTGTCCAGCATTTTATGCATGGAAAAGAAAAAAAAGTGATTTCTTTCATCTCCGCCTCCCCACCCCCCACCTCTGTAGTCATTGCTTTGTGTCTATATGATAATGTTGGTTCTTTTCGCCAAACATTCCTCAGCTTTAGACAACACTTAATCTTTGCTTACTTTGTTGGTCTCAGAAAAAGTTACTTCCTGCTTGCACATTTGCTGAATAGGTGAAAATCAGGTGTTTCATATAGTTGATTTTCTCTCTTTGTAGCCTTGAGTTATATTCGGTTGAGACTAGCCTTCCTTGTGTTAGGAAGGCAGAGGATAAGGAAAGAGAAGGAGGAACCACCATCCTCAGGCAGATATTTGCAGGTCCCTATTTGCAATTCCTTATTGTATTGCGCTATTTTTAATGTTCTTTCCAACACTGGAAAAATTATTGCCTTTTAAAAAATAGTTTAAGTTTCATTTCTGAACCATTGTCTGAAGATGAGTACATAAAAGGATTTCAGTTTAAGTCAGTAATATTTAGGTGTGGTGAAATCGCCATTAAAAACAAAACAATTATTGAGCTCAGCTAGTACACATAGTTTACACATAGTTTGTGCTCCCCCAAGCAAAGCAAACATGCCAAGCAGTTTATATTTACTGATGTCTATAGGACAGCAAGGCAAAGCAGGATCTATTTTTGAGTTTTAAAAATGTCTTTAGCATTTTCAAATTAGGAAGATGTCAAATGTTGAATTTAAGAGATTTCTTTGCACAAAGTGTGGTTAGATCCCAGTTTTGGTGGGCTTAATTTACCTTCATGCAATAATACACAGGAAAAGGAGAAAACAGAGGAAAGTCTTTTGGTGTCAAAGCCTGATGAGAACTGACAAAATTTACATATCTATTGTTTACCTGTACTGCCTCCTATTAGCTTTCTTGAATATAATAAAAACTTTTTAGAAACATATATAGTTTTTTTTTTTTTTTTTTTTAGAGACAGATTCTCACTTTATCGCCCTGGGTAGAGTGCCGTGGCGTCACACTGCTCACAGCAACCTCCAGCTCTTGGGCTTAAGCGATTCTCTTGCCTCAGCCTCCCTAGTAGCTGGGATTACAGGCGCCCGCCACAGTGCCCGGCTATTTTTTTTTTGTTTTGCAGTTCGGCCGAGGCCAGGCTTGAACCTGCCACCTTCGGTATATGGGGCCGGCGCCCTACTCGCTGAGCCACAAGAGCCGCCCCTGGATTCCTATTTCTGGCTCTAAGCCTAGGGTCCATCTTTCCTCCTTTTCTGTGTGTCTGGAAATCTCTCTCAGAGTCTAACCTTTTATGATTTTTATGATTCTTTTTCCAGGGTGGGAGTCCAACTCCTTTTGACAGGAATTTTGCCACTAAGATGGGTGCCAAAGCTATGACCTGGATGTCTGGGAAAATCAAAGAGAGTTACCGCAATGGTAGGTGGGATGAGAGGGTGGTCCCCATCTAGACTGGTTTCCCAGTACAGAAGCTGATTGACAATTTCTTACTGCAGGGCGGATCTTCGCCAATACTCCAGACTCAGGCTGTGTTCTGGGGATGCGTAAGAGGACCCTGCTCTTCCAACCAGTGACTGAGCTGAAGGACCAGACTGATTTTGAGTGAGTACATATCTTTCTGGAGTGGTTCGCTCCCTTTTAGTTTCAAGGTCTCTCGACAACCTATTCATGTCTTCAGTCTTTTTCTTCTAGGAGTGGAGTCTTACCCATCTGATCTGTTGTCTATATTCTGAAGCCAGCCTCTCCTGCCAAACTTCTTCCTATAAGCATTTGGTAGAAGTTGATTGGGGCACTGAATGATTGTATCGTCATCTACCTCATTCCTCCATAGGCATCGAATCCCCAAGGAACAATGGTGGCTGAAGTTGAGGCCCATCCTCAAAATCCTGGCCAAGTATGAAATTGACTTGGATACCTCCGACCACGCCCACCTGGAGCACATCACTCGGAAGCGGTCTGGGGAAGCTGCTGTCTAAGCCTGCTGGGAGTGAGGGGAACAGATTATCTGATCATGGCCAGCTCAGCCCCCAGTAGATCTAAGTCCATGTTTTCTCAGTGTTTTATCTCCTTTTCCAATAGGTTTTCTTTTATTTTGTACCATGATCAGATCTGGCCGGGAACTGGAGGCGAGGGTGGTAAATGTGAGCTCCATTAGGTAGAATTTATCTTGACTTCTACCGTAGTTTCATCTGTCACACAAGGCTGGGCTCTTCTAATCCTCTTGCTAGATGTCATTTACTCAGTTAGAATGTTCCTAAAACATAAGCTTTATTTATTTCTTTGTGGTAACAAAGAGCCTCAGTTCCTCTACTACTTTTCCCACGGTGACAAATTGTAACTACACTAATAAATGCCAACTGGTCACAGTGCTTTTGGTTCCTGTTATCATCTTCACATGTGGAACGTAACACTATCAGCCGTGTGGACCAGACCTGCCCAGATAGACCACCTGGGAAAACAGCCCGTGTGATCATCCCGTATATGTCTAACCCTCAGATTATTTTTCTGCAGGATTCTTGGCTTTGCACACAGGGTCCCACACACAGTACATTGACCACACTGGCCCTGGTCCTGCGCCAGTCCCTCCCGCATGGTCTGCAGCCACAGGCACACTCCTGTCTCCCTCACGCACAGAATTGGGTTTCGCCCCTTGATCATACACCCATTACCCAGAGTGGCTTTTCTATAGCCACCCCCCAATCTGTGCTCCACTGACAATCCAGTATTCTTCCTTCTGAGCTTTCCTCCCATACTCCTTCCTGGATGAAAGCCAGATTCCATTTGATAGAACCTTTATGGGGAAGACATGTACATTTTGGGAGCTTGGAAAATAGAGACATCTAATCCTGGACCTGGTTTGGTGGGTTTATTGAATACTGCTTTGGAAAGACATCAGTTCTTATTCAGGTGTAATTTGTCTTCTCTCAAGCAGCTGGTTCTTCTCATTACCTAAGTGCCCATGTAAGGTAATTAGTCCTTGGGATTATAATTATAGACTATACCCCAAATGGACAGGATGGTGCCTTTTTAAATACCAGGTTTTAGATTAGCCTGCAGGCTCAGCACCCGTAGCACAGTGGTTATGGTGCCAGTCACATACACCGAGGTTGGCCGGTTCAAACCTGGCCTGGGCCAGCTAAACAACAATGACAACTGTAACAAAAAATAGCTGGGCATTATGGCAGACGCCTCTAGTCCCAGCCACTAGGGAGGCTGAGGCAATAGAATCACAAGCCCAAGAGTTGGAGGTTGCTGTGAGCTGTGATGCCACGCCACTTTACCGAGGGTAACATAGTGACACTCAGTCTCAATAAAATAAAATAAAATAAAAATTAGCCTTCAATAAACAGATCCTGGCTCCCAGCACAGGCACACACATTCCTCCCAACTCAGTTTCCTCACTTGCCTGATGAAGCAGGAAAGACATTCAAGGTATCAAAAAGGGGGTTTCTCCCTCTCCTCTAACATACCACTTTTGCTAGCTGTCCAAAGTATTACTGCCAAACTCTTGAAACACTCTAAATAGTGACTGAGGTGGCTTACTGTCAGAAGTTAAGGCAGACAAATGTTTTTCGCAGTTCTTTAAGTAGAAGAGAAATTAACAGTAAGTATGAAGTGCTATGGTGGCATTTTACAAGTTATCTCTGAATTCTCAAAATAGCTTTTTGAGGGAGTGGTGACAGTCCCACTTCAGAGATGAGGACACCAGGGCTCAGGGGTGATTAAATAATCTCCTTTACCATTATTAAAACAGAACTCAGACTCAGCTCTGACCACAGAGGTCGTTCTCATTCCTTATGCCTTGTCTTCCTTACCATGCTACATCGAATTCCCCAACACAGGGCTGGAACATGAAGTGAAAAGAAGGTCCAAGTATTCATTCAGAACATCATAAGTACTAATGGCTGTTAGTTTATATTAGAGGTTCTCTTTCCTATCTTTAATTCTAGAGCTATTTTGTTCAGAAAATGATAAAGAGGGAAGGGATGGCTGGGTGGGAAGCTAATCACAGAGGAAAACAGCATCATAATATGATCTGGAAAAAACAACATTGCAGTAAAGACCACTTAAAAACAAAAAACAAGTTGAGTCGGGCACAGTGGCTCATGCCTGTAATCCCAGCACTGTGGGAGGCTGAGGAGGGAGAATTGCTTGAGCTCAGGAGTTTGGGACTTGCCTGAGAGTGAGACCCCAACTCCTAAAAGAATAAAAAACCCAGCCGGTTGTCGCAGCGAGCATCTGTAATCCCAGCAGCTTCCAGAGGCTGAGGCAGCAGCATGCCCAAAGCCTAAGTCTGAGGTTGCAGTGAGTCTATGACGCCATTACACTCTGCTCAGAGCATAGGGTGGGACTGTCTCAACAATAACCAAGCAAAGAAATAAAAATAAAAAAATCTAAAGAAACAAAAAACAAAACCCATGAAGCTACATGCTATTAACCCGGAGTGAAAAAGATAAGTGAAATTGTGTTTAAAGTCTAAGTGGAGGAGAAGCAGAATTTATTAGCCACCAGTGATGAAATAACTGAGAAAACACGTATTATCTTTTTCCACGTGGACAAAATGTATTTTCCCCTTCCAGAACATTATCTGCGATGAGAAATGAAGCATCATCTAAGGCAGTGGTTCATAATCTAGCCTGACTATTATAATCACTGGAGTGGGGGTGGGGGATTTGGACCAATTAGATTCTGGAGGTGGAGCCTGGCCTTAGTATTTTAAAAAAATTTTCTTTTCACGATCTTAAAAAAAAAAAAAAAAATGTCCCTAGGGAAAGCAATAGATCTCATTGCTGGCTATACGTTAGAATCATTTAAAGAATCTTAAAAATCTGCTGATGTCCCCAGCTCCACCCCTAAAAATTCTAAACATTTGGCATAGGGTGAAACCTTGGCATCAGCATTTTTAGAAAGCTTCCTTGGTGATTTAATGTGCAACTGGGGTTAAGACCATAAAAGCAATAGTTCCAAATTTGGGGTTGGGGAGGCATGAAGGGCATCTCCTTAAATGTGCTGCCTAATCCCTCCCATTCCTGTACCGATGCCCAGAGTCACTGCTATGGGAGCCTGTGGGACGGAAAGACAGGGAAGAGCTAGGCAGTAAAGGAGGAATGTTTTCTAAATAGAGGTGAGGAAGGAGCAAAGGAAAGTAGGAACAGTAGAAATCACCAAACTGCTTTTAGAACTATTTATTTTTTTTTAATGGGCAAAAAAACACCACAGCAAAAGGACAAAAGCAGACATTGTTTTTTAGATCAGCTGCATCAAGATTCCATTCATTTTATAGTTCCCAGTTTTTTTTTTAAAAAAAGGTTTTTTAAATTTGCATCTAGTTCATTTAAGATCAATAACAACTTGTTCTAGTTTAGAAACATGAAAAGAGTATTTTTAAGAATTATTCATTAAAACAGATCTTTTAGGGGTAGGCGGGCCATCTCAAAAGAAGCTCTTGTATGCTCTTTCCCTACTCCTTCCCCAACTCCACCCCTTACCCCCAATGTCTTATATAGATCAATGAAAAGCAAAGGTTCCAAAACTGAAAAAAAATAACTCCTTCCCAGCTACAGTGAACACCTTAGTTAAAGGTACAGGAACTGCCTGCTAAGCCCAAACTAGCTTTCAGGAAAAGTGTAAGCTGCATTAGAAGAAAAGTTCTCAGGACCACTTAGAACCCACTATCTCTTCTATGTGGAAAGCCAGCAGGATGATCTTTCGGAAATAACATTGCTGAACTACTGTAACCCTACTTTGCCTGGAAAAGAGGCAAAAAGTGCTGTTTCCTTTGATGAGGGGAAAAGGGGCTAGTCCCTTCTGAATGCCTTGACAAGGCACTCTAGGGAAATCATCCATTCCCATTCTGAATCTGCACACCATTTAAAGTTGGAGTATCTTCATTTTTGAGATGTAATTATCTTTCTTAAACTTCTTCACAGATCAATTAAAATGCTTTCTAGAAAGCATTGTTCCAAATCATTAACCTGTTCCCAAAGGAAAACCACACACACAATTCTTTACTTTCCATCTCCCTAGGGAAATTTAGCAGGTATTGTTGACTCCTTTAAGGCAAAGAGGGTAGAGGGAGATCTCTTTTGCAGGTTGCAATATAAAGAGCCAAGTAAGCAATAAACGAAAAACAAAAGTGAGGAATTTTTTTTGTTTGTTTTTGTTTGGTTGCTTGGTGGGGAGGGGAGGTGGTATGGAGGTTACTGTTGTGACATGTTGCCTTGAACTCTATAAACCATACAACAGGAACAACTGCTTTTGTGTTTTCCATGACAAAGAGACAGTACTGCAGAGAAAAACCTCACCCGAAGTTGCTTCCTTGAAGGTGCAAGTGTCTCCTCCAGGCTATTCTACAAGTAACAGGTATTCCTTCAAAGAAGCTGGCAGTGGAAGGCCCTTCACTGCATCTGGCAGATACTGGAGTCCCAGGCTGCGGCGCACAGCATAGCGAGAGAGTGTTTTTAGAGTTCCTGGGGCTGAGCACAGAACAGTCAGTTTTTCACACAGCTGCTGGTCTCTGGCCACCTCTCGGGGCATAGTACCATTTTTCCTCAGTTCAAAGTGTCCAACAGCTCTGTGGAGGAGCTCAAAGCAAGAGTCCTCTTTCTCTGTTCCAAGTCCCCTGACTAGTAGGGCCACCAAGCGGGAGATGGGTGTCTGGCCTTTTAGGTTGATAACTCTGACCTCTGCGCCATAGTCAAGAAGGATGCTGACACTCTCAAGGTTTCCCTTCATGGCAGCCCAGCTGAGTGGGGTATCATTATTGTAATCCAGGGCATTGACAGAGGCCCCACTCTCAAGGAGAGCCCGCACACACTCAGCATTGTTCTTAAAGGCTGCCCAGTGAAGTGGGGTATCTCTGTTGCCATCCAGTGCATTGGGGTTTGCACCATACTCCAAAAGGACCTCCACACAAGCCTCATCTTTTTCTGCTGCATAGTGGAGGGCTGTTCGGTTGTACCCATCCAAGGCATTCACCTGTAAGAAAGGGAGGAGCTATGTTATAGTAAACAGACTATCGGGAGGAAGATGGGACAGTAAAGCAGGTGGTAATGCTCTGAACAAGAAAATCAAGCAATTCTCAGGGAATCTTGGTGATGCAGACAAAGATACAATGGAGCTTAGGTGCAAAAAGGAAAAGAACTGGCTCAGCGCCCATAGCAGAGTGGTTATGGCATCAGCCACATACCCCGAGAGTGGCGGCTCGAACCCGGCCTGGGCCAGCTAAATAGCTGAACAACAATGACAACTGCAACAAAAAATAGCTCGTGTTATAGCTGGTGCTGTAGTCCCAGCTACTTGGGAGCTGAAGCAAGAGA
This sequence comes from Arctocebus calabarensis, assembly GCA_963573935.1. Taxonomy (NCBI): domain Eukaryota; kingdom Metazoa; phylum Chordata; class Mammalia; order Primates; family Lorisidae; genus Arctocebus; species Arctocebus calabarensis. Next base: position 14,634 of record CAUYON010045889.1, read on the forward strand.
ATCACTTTAAGCCCAAGAGTTGGAGGTTGCTGTGAGCTGTGAAGCCACAGCATTCTACTGAGAACAACATAGTGAGACTGACTAAAAAAAAAAAAAAAAAAAAAAAAAAGGGCTCAGCGCCTGTGGCTCAACAGGCTAAGGCGCCAGCCATGTATACCTAAGCTGGCGGGTTCGAATCCAGCCTGGGCTGCCAAACAACAATGACGGCTGCAACCAAAAAAGAAAAAATGGCTGGGCGTTGTGGTAGGCGCCTGTAGTCCCAGCTACTTGGGAGGCGGAGGCGGGAGACTCGCTTGAGCCCAGGAATTGGAGGTTGCTGTGAGCTGTGATGCCACAGCTCTCTATCCAGGGTGACAGCTTGAGGCTCTGTCTCAAAAAAAAAAAAAAAAAA
>CAUYON010045890.1:0-29088 GCA_963573935.1 Arctocebus calabarensis
TTAGACTCATTCATCCTACATATCTGCTAGTTTGCATTCATTGACCTATATCTCCCCACTTTTGTATTTATTTTTCTTTTTTGGACATAGTCTGTCTCTGTTGCCCTGGGTGGAGTGCTGTGGCGTCATCATAGCTCACAGCAACCTCAACTTTTGGACTCAAGTGATCCTCTTGCCTCAGCCTCCCAAGGAGCTAGACTACAGGTGTCCACCATAACACCAGGCTAATTGTCCTATTTTTAGTAGAGATAGGGGTCTTGATCTTGCTCAGGCTGGTCTTGAACTCCTGAGCTGCTAAAAGCAATCCACCCATCTCGGCCTCTCAGAGTGCTAGGATTACAGGAGTGAGCCACCATGCCCAGCTCCGATTTTTCCACCTTCCTTCTAGCCCTAGTAACCACTGTTTTATTCTCTCTCTCTCTCTCTCTCTTTCTCTCTCTCTCTCTGTAAATTTGATTTTTTTTTTTTTTTTTTAGATCTCACGTATAAGTGAGAGCATAAGACATTTTTATCTTGTTGTGTCTGGAGTATTACCCTCCCAGTTCATCCGTGTTGTGGTAAATAGCAAGAGCTTGTTCTTTTTAAGGGTTAAATAATATTTCATTGTGTATAGAAACCATTTTACAACCTTGCTATTCAAAGGGTGGTTCATGGTCCAACAGCACCATCTAGGTAGGAGCTTGTTAAGGATGGAGAGTCTCAGGCCACACAGTATCAGAATCTGATTTTAATAAGATACCTCAGGCGGAACAGAATGCATGCTAACATTTGAAAATATTGGCCAGGTGCAGTGGCTCAGTCCTGTAATCCCAGCACTCTGGGAGGCTAAGGTGGGTGGATTGCTTGAGCTCAGGAGTTTGAGACCAGCCTGAGCAAGATCAAGACCCCTGTATCTACTAAAAACAGAAAAACTAGCCAAGTGTCGTGGTGGGCACCTGTAGTCCTTGTTATTTGGGAGGCTGAGATAAGATCACTTGAGCCCAAGAGTTTGAGGTTGCTATAAGCTATGATGCTTTGGCTCTTGACCCAGGTTGGAGTGACCCAGAGTGCCATTCTGTCTCAAAAAAAAAAAAAAAGTTTGGAAATATTGCTTTTCAATTCTTCTGCCCTGACATCCAGTAGCAAATGCTTTTAACTTCTCTTAGCTCTTTCAATCTTGAAAATTCTAAGCACCTAAATAAAATGTTTCTGTACTCCTAAACTACTCAGCAAACACAAAACCAGACCAATGACTAAAATTAAAATATATGTCTCATAGCAAAACATCATCTTTTCCCCTTTTGAGGGGTTCAAAGAAATTTTTTTTACTAGAAGGTATCTGGGATTGAGCTAATCTCTGACTCTAACAATGAAGAAAGAAATTTTAGTGATAAATCCTAATAGTAAGACGCGTTTCCCGTAGAACTTCTCGGAGATCCTGTGTAGTCTGTTAAGTTCTGTTAAATGAAATAAAACTAATAGGTGTTTGTTTGTTCATTGAGACAGAGTCTCACTCTGATGCCCTGGAGAGTGCCATGGCAACCTCAAACAACCTCATAGCAACCTCAAACTCCTGATTCAACCAATCCTCTTGCCTCAGCCTCCCAAGTAGCTGCAAGTACAGGTGCCTGGCTAATTTTTCTGTTTTTAGTAAAGACAAGGGTCTCACTCTTGCTCAGGCTGGTGTCAAACTCCTGAGCTCAAGCAATCTACCCACCTCAGCCTCCCAGAATGCCAGGATTACAGATGTGAGCCTTACAGGCTGGTCCTAGTTTTATTCTTTAAGGCCTCCATTTAATTAAGGTTATTTTATAATCCACTGAAACAAGTTATAACAGTCACAGTAGGTTATAAAATAACCTTATTATTTAAGTATTAAATACTATTATTTAATACTATTTTCATGACATATGTATCTGTTTCAAAAATGCTGTAATTGAAAGAATTAAAAACTTTGTTACAAAGTAGAAATTGTTTTTTTTCCCAAAGAAAAACTTATGTGTAAGGTCCTGCCTGATTAATACACAAAAATGCTCAGGGGTTCAGAGGTCAGCCACAATGTAACTACAAGTTTGCAAATACAAACTTTGAAGAAAAGTCAGCAACCTCTAAAATTAAAATACTGAAAAGAAATGTAAAAACAATCCCTAACTTTTTGGTCAAAGAATGGTTCCCAGCTGTTTACGATTTTTAGAATTAACCAGAAACATTTTTAAAAAGAAGTCTTACATAATGCATGAAAATTTTAGGTAGGACACAAAATTAATAACAAAATGTCTCCTTCTTTGAAGGTATTTAAAAATATATTAGGTAGAATCTTATTATGGTTTAATTGTGCCCTTGACTAGATGCAGAAAAACAGATTCTATAACTTCTCAAGGTCCTTTCAACCTAACATTTAGTGAATAGTCTCTGTAGAAATAGTACTTACTATAAATAAAATTTCATAGTGAAAATCAACCTGAGCACATTGTACTTTATACCATTCCATTTGCTAAGCTTTGGCTGAAATAATTCGGAAAGAAATATTGGCAACTGCATTACCTCTTTGGAAGGAAAAGTGGGTAGTAAGACCCGTGGGCTCTTTTTCACTGGCAGTTTTAGAGAATTTTAGTACAGTCTTGATAACTTCTTAATTCACATCTTCACAATAAAATGCCTTATTTTCTTGCCAGTTTCACATATCAACTTGTATCTGAATTGAAGGCCTATTTAAACGTTTCAATCAAGAACAGGAAGGTTCATGAGAGATCTGTTGTTGAAATTCCCTACCGTTCTTCATCTGCCAATTTTAGGGTGACCAACTATCCCATCTGGCCTGGAACTAGAGGGGTTTACTGGGACATGTGACTTTCAGTGCTAACATCAGGACAGTTGTTCACGCTACAATTGAGAATATTTTTCAGGGTGTCTGTATGTACCCGCACAGGGTATGTATGTGTGGTATGTGTGATGTGTGTGTTTGTATATATTCAGAAACACTCATCATTATCGTTTTTTATATTCAGAAACACTCATCATTATCGTTTTCTTCCGAGCATCTAATTTCCTTTCGAAGGACAGAATAACGACCAAATATAAAGCTTTTTCTAATTTATGTGCTATGTAACAAACTTTGCAAGTAAGCCAGTAATTAGCTACTTATCAACTCATTTTTTAAAAGGAAAAGAGAAGTTGAAAGTTCGATATCTGTATTTTTTAATAAAAAAGAAAATTACCCACATAGAGTCCCCTTGCCTTGACGATGGTACCAGGGAACAGTTCTTCCCTTCCAGCCTTAGTAAACCCATTATTTCAGGAGTGAAAGTTTTTACTGATGGAAGGCTGATGAACTGAGTCTTCCCACCATTGGTGGAGGACGTTCTCTGGATTGAGAAGCTCATCCTGTGTACTAAAAGATATTTTCACATTCTTGCCAATTCATTTCTAAAGTGTTCGTAAAACTGTAGAACTGGCTGTGTCTGTTTCTTTTAAACAACACTTCAGCGTAAAAATAAATGATGCTGAGTTGTTCAACTCATAACGTCTCGGAACAAAAATGTTGCGGGGATACAGGGGCAATTGTTACCAAGTCAATAAATTCTGTGATTTTTTTAAAGATTGAAACAATGAAAATCCTTGAGTTGATAAAGATACTCAAAACAAAGAAAGCCCCACACACACAGACACCCACATTCATGTATCACTATTTGATGCAATTAGTAAGTAAGCTCCTTATTTTGAAAACATATAGCTAACAAATATCAAACTGCCTTTCCAGGAAGACTATATTTCACAGTAAAAAAAATTCTTACTTAAAGTTTATTTTATAAAGGAATTCCACCTACCGGAGAGAACTTGATTAGATGACAATCATTGTCAATCCCTAATGAAATTATTGACCTTGGAAAGTATTATTAACTCGTTGTTAAAAGCAGTAAGTGCATGAATAACAGGGAACTGACATTCACAGAGTGCCAGCGTAATACCGAAGATTTCTTTCTAGTCAGAGGAGAAAAAATTAAGTGTACAATGGAGGGATCAGATTTTCAACCACCCTATTCTAGTGGTCAAATTTAGCCCCATTCATGGTACAACCATCAAATATTGTGGCTGTGGCACACCATAAAACACAAACCATCATTTGTGATGTATTTCATTAAAATGTTCAATGAGAATCCTGCAAACTTTTAGATCTAACTTTCCATGTGTAGAAAATAGAGAAGCCAGCCATTGGTGACTCCCATCTGTAATCCCGGGAATGTGGGAAGGCAGAGGTGGGAGAATCACTTGAGGCCAGCCCAGGAAACATTGTGAGACCCTGTCTCTATTAAAAAAACTTTTAAAAATTAACCAGGCATGGTGCCCTCTGCCATACTGGAGGCCAAGGTGGAAGGATCAGTTGAGCCGAAGAGATCAAGGTTATAGTGAGCTATGATAGCACCACTGCACTCCAGCCTAGGCAACAGAGTTATAGCTAATCTCCAAAATAAATAAATACACAAATAAATAAATAATCAATCAATTAATCAGTGGAAAATAGACAAGATGGGAGAAAGTCAAATGACAGTACCAGAAAGCTCCCAGATAAATGAATAAGGTGGCTTATTCTGTCAGTCATTGGTCCAGTCTATTGAACAAGAGCACAAACTAATATTTATAACAGTCCAAGAAAGTGTCCAAGCTACTAATATGACATCTCTATGTGTTACAAAAATTAAAGAAACATGTTCTGAAGTAAATGCTATCCAAAGCAACCAGGCAGAGAATTCCAAGCAAGAAATCCATAGACTTCAGGAAATCGAGGCTCTAACAGAGATGGTTTTTTGTCTGCTGCACATTGGCAAAAGAACAGTTGTCTGGGGCCACGCATTAAATACACAAACACTAATGAAAGCTGAGGAGCAAAAACAAAAGTCTATGCATACCTTTTCTCTGTATCTGACACCACAGGTTAGCAAACAGGCCTCAAACAGTAGGCATGAGGCTCACAGATCACCCCTGCAAGATCAGCTGATGACTTCTACTTCTGGATGTTTTGCAGATTCAAGACTACAGAAGGCAGCGTTAGCAGAAGGGAGGTCTGCTTCCTAAGCGTGTACCATACAACACCCAGATCTCCAGAGAACCTCCTCTGTCTCAGGAGGAGGCCAGAGCTGAGTCATAATCGGTAGATCCAGCACCCGATCAGGACTGTAACTCTTACGGTTTGCAACTAAATTCATCATGATCGTCCAAACTTGCTGTACTCCTGGCTCCTTTACTTAGTGTCTGAGCTCAGATCCTCATCAGTAAAAGGCTGAAATCAAGACTGTTTGCTTAGGGCGTTGTATAAATGAGGTGATATATGTGAAATAAACGATACCAGGCATCTCAATGCTCCATACATATCAGCTCTGATTACTGTTATTATTCTCTTTTACGGTGAAAGATTCTATCACCTCCTCAATCACTGAAGGCTGAAAATCATGCCAGAGACACCTTCCCTTCTCCCACAATGCATCAGTGATGTTTGTGATTGGCATTTACAATTCTCACACAATGAAAACCAAATCAGTGAGTATAAGATACAGACCTTCCCTTATCCAGCCTTTGCCCATTTCTTGGCCGTCTTATAATTTCACTTTCCTTTATGTCTCCTAAGCTTCAGCCTTACAGCACAACAATTTGTTCACCTTCCTGAGGATGTGACTTTCAACCTCAAGGAGATCTGCTTTACAGTTACTGAACAAGAAAAATATAAAACACTCTTCATCTGCCCCCTTCAGGTAAAGATGACATTTAACAATAATTGAGAAAATAACTACTTTCCAACAGACACTTAGGATTTAGAAATGTACCCATCACCGTGTTCCTGGAAATCACTTGTATTGCCTATTGAAATGCTTATTCCACTTAAAAAACTTGGAAACAGAGTTTTCAAATCCATTTTAGAATCTCTTAAAAAGTTCCAGTGAAGTATTACCATCTTTTTTTGAAAATAAAAATGCCACACTTTCTGATCAATGTATAAGAAGAACTGAAGACTTAAAAACATAATTTCAATCAAACTCTTCACATAATTTGTGGATGGGACTGAAAACTAGTAGTAAATACCTCTTCCACGTGAATCTATGAATTATCCCGAGATATCTCTTTTAGAGATGACATCAGTCTGAACAAAAAGGATACTAATTAGCAACATGAAAATATGAAAGTATAAAACTCACTGGTAAAAGCATATATACTGCCAAATTCTGAATACTGTAATACAGCAATGGTGGTGTGCAAATCGTGTATCTGTAGTGTAAAGATTAAAAGACAAAATCATTACAAATAATAAAACTATCATAGTTTGTTAAGGGATACACAATATAAAAATGTGTAAATTGTGATATCAAAAGAATAACATTGGAGGAAGAAAAGTATAGAATATTTTTACTCAATTGAAGTTGTTATCAGCTTTAACTGTCAGCCTGTTATAACTATCAGATGTTTTATGGAACCTCATGGTAAATACAAGCATTTAAAAACAAATCTCTATGAAGTGAACTTGGGTACTCCAACATTTAAATCATTATTAAATGAAAAACAAGTTTCAAGTAGGAAGTAATTCAAATTATATTTCTTTATAATTTCTTCTAAGACAGGGTCTTTCTCTGTCACTTGTGTTAGAGTGCAGTGGCATCATTACAACTCACTGCAGCCTCAAACTTCTGAGCTCAAATGATCCTCCTGCCTCAGCCTCCTGAGTAGCTGGGACTATAGGCACGCACCATGGTGCTTGGACAATTTTTCTATTTTTTGTAGAGACACTGTCTCACTCTTGCTCAGGCTGGTCTTGAACTCCTGACCTCAAGCTTTATTCTCCCAGTGTGCTAGGATTACAGGCATGCGCCACTGGTCCCAGTCTACAATTATTCATTGACGGTATTTTGATTGGAATAATAAATATTTTTGTATCATCAAGAGATAAAATTATTTTAAATTATTGTGCATTTCATTGCCATCTTTTTTGAAAGCTTTTTCTTTTTTACATATTTTAAATTTACATGACATGTTAGCACAACATTACACTTACACAATTTGCAAATAAATGACTACATCTGTATCACAGCCAGCTCTCCTAAATATTTTTATGGATAAGAGCATACAATCAAAAAAGGTTGAGCCATTGCTCTAGACCAATTGTTCTCTAAGTATGGTTTGAGAATCCTCTGTATCAGCATCACCATGGAAACTGAAGCTCAGAAAACTTGACTTTGAGTATAGAGATTTGGGGCCTGGGACTTGCGTTTCAAACAAGTACCCCCTCCTTAAGGTGGTTGTTAGGCTACTTGCTGAAAAGTCTGACAATGAAGGAAGTCAAAACCATTGTATGGAGACCCAAGTGCCTATGAAGAAGGCATTCTCATGGCAACCTGAGGTACGATGCTGTGTCCATATTAGTCCAGCCGAATTTGCAAAACTAACCTTCTTTAAGTGTGTAAACCTCTGACCTTCCATGAAGACATTATTTCCCCAAGAATGATTCTATAATAATTGCCACTGCTAAAAAAAATATACGTTGCAGACAGGACTTTATAGTAACTGCTATGGTCTAAATGTGTTCCCTCAAATTCATATATTGAAATTTAATTGCCAAACTAACTGTATGAAGAGGTGACGACTTGAGGATGTTATTAAGTCATGAGAAGGGAGCCCTCATGGCTAGGACACTTATAATAAAAAGGCTCGAGGGAGTGGATTCACTTCCTTGCATCTTTTTGGCACTGTAGGGATACGGCAAGAAAGCTCTCCCCAGACACAGACTGCCACCACCCTGATTTTGGACTTCCAAGCCTGCAGAACCATAAGAAATAAATTTCTGTTCTTTACAAATCCTTCAGTCTCAAGTATTTTGTTATTGAGGCACAAAAATGTTGGGTAGATGGCCAGGAATCCAGCTCTCCTAGGAGAGAGGACAAACTGGGATCCCCAGGCTCCTTCTTGGTTTTACTCGCCTTAACCCCGATTGCTCACACCTGGGGAAGAGGGATCACCCTAATAATCTACCAATGGGAACTTATCATGGCAAACAGGAAAGGATGCAGAGGACTGTCTAGCACATGGGCCCTATATCATAGGGATAATAGAGTTTTTTGTTTTTTTTTTTTTTTAGAGACAGTTTCACTTTCTCGCCCTTGGTAGAGTGCTGTGGCATCACAGCTCACAGCAACCTCCAACTCCTGGGCTTAGGTGATTCTCTTGCCTCAATCTCCCAAGTAGCTTGGACTACTGGTGCCCGCCACAAAGCCCGGCCATTTTTCTGTTTTGCAGTTCAGCCAAGGCCGGGTTTGAATCTACCACCTTCGGTACATGGGGCCGGCGCCCTACTCACTGAGCCACAGGCACCTTGAAGATGACCTAGAACAGCCTGAAGTTTAATTCTCATGACACTAGGTTAAATTTTACATTGAGGTCCACACATCTCCAGTGAGTTTTCAGAGAGGTTTGTGGGAGGACCTCATGCACAGTAAGACTCTGTGGTTCCAATGTGACCTCAGAACCATGAGGTGGGTCCAATCCAGGCAGTGTAAAACTATAAAACACAACCCCCAGCCATAATCAAGGCCTTTCCTGTTACAATTATGGGGGTCCATCATTATTTATGGAGAATGCCTCTTGTTTTATAAACCTTCTTACTCTGTAGATCTTTCTCCTCCTCAATAAACGTTGTTTCATGCTTGCCCTACTTTGGGGTGTCTGGTCATTCGTTAGAGCACCTCAAGAACCAAGGATGCAGATAACTGGCTGAAACCCAACAAAAGAACTAAGACGGTGACCCCAGAATTGTAATTCCAGGGTCTGTGGAATGATCCTTGCGGGATTATCAGAGAACAAACTCATGGAAGGCTTCAGTCAGTACAATTTCATTTTCCCTCAGCAGAGAACCAAGTTTAATAATTTTTTGAAAGATAAGTAAATAAATAAACACTGCTAACAAGCTGGACCTCCTTTAGACTCAGCCAAAGGGCTACTTCCCAGAAAGCTTCTCTTCAAAGGGCCTGAATAACACCCACACACCTGAAACCACACAACAACATACACACACACAGTCATTTGGAATTCGGTGCTTGGAAGAGCATCGTGCTTCCACACAATGTTGGCCTGAGGTCCTCAAAGTAAAAGAAAATCTCATGCAAAGGTTTGGATTGTGCTGCTAAGAACTTTGGAGGTGAATACTGCTTCCTGAGAGGGGATAGAAAGACAACTTCATTGATTCAACTGACAATGGACCCTCCTAAAAGAACATGAATTCAATGTATCTGTGCCTTGTACAGCATGATTTTCTAGCAGTATCTGGCATCATTTTCTTGCCTTTGCAGCACGTCATTCTAGAGAGACGCAACATGTAGTGAAGCTTTGCAAGAATTTCCACTGGCAGCAAAAAAAAAACAAAAAGAAAAACCCTTTTGCAATATTAAACGATTCATATCTGTATCAGCAAAAGTTCAGCTCTAGATGCAATCATTGATGAAATCTGGTACCAGTATTTTACACTGAAACCAGCTGTACAGTGGACAGTAGCAATAATAATTTTATTTGTGTAAAAAATCTTTGAAACTAATTTTCCAAATATTAAACAAAATGTTATTTTACATTTTAATGAATTTTATTTAAAATTTTACATTCATTAATCTAATTTTTCTTTTCTTTCAATTTTATGTATAATTTGAGTACTTTAGAATAAAACAGCATTTCATAAACAGCATTTATGAAAATAAATTTAATTTTACAATTTTCTATGTTTATTTTAATGTATATCCTTGATGAAAATGATTCAAGTTTTGGACATTTTTTATAGAATGACATTTTATTTGCAATCCTTCAGAACACAAATTATGAGAGAAGTTTGGTTATGATAGCACCGTTAGTGGTTTTGGCTAAAATGGGAACAAAGAAGTTAATGTATTGGAATAATTGCTTATTAGCAATTAATTGTTTATTAATTCTTAATTATATCTCTTTCATTTTATTACTCATCTAAACATTGCAAGCCTAACAACACAATCTCCAGACGTGTACAACTATAATCAAATCTAGTTGTCTTTAATATTTTCCCAGCAAACATCTTAACTTTATACATAGTTTTTGGTTTTTCAATACGATGGTATATTTGTCCAGGTGGAAATATGGAACATATGTTGCTTAATAGTGTTTTAGCTTGATTTATTACTTTTAAATATTTTAACATCCGGTACTTGGGCGTTCACTGGTACTCTTGTCTGACAACCTCCGAATGTAGGCCTGACGGCTACAGCAAACAAAAACAAGACAAAACAATTCAAAATGCAGACAAAACAACCAGAAGAGGATCATGAACTTGCAGAGCCTCTATCATCTCCTATGCTTCCTCATCAAAGCTACCAGTTCTCACCCTACTCAAGACAAGCCACTTACAATCCTGCTGCGTCTACTCCTACAAGAACACAACATTTCGGGATCACTGGGGCTATTTCAAAGCATGTTGTTTTTCATTGTCCAGTGGAAAGGATGTTCTCCAGATTTAGACAACCCTCAGAATATTCAGCAGTTATTGGCTTCTGAGTGGGAGCTCGCACATGAAGATTCACCTGAGACAGACTGGTTACCAGGATGTTGAAGCTGTGCCAAGTCATCATATTTTCAGGTGACGCTGAGATACCACCTGCTCCCCACATTACAAAAAAAGGCACATGCAGAGTGACAAGCTAATTGGTATTGAATTTCCTACTGCTAAGCAAGGAGCCAAAAGATATGCAAATACATATTTAGGTGTGCGAACAATTATGATGTCAAAGGTTTAAAGTTCTTACTATTCATCCTTTATACCCTCAAAGAAATGGTAAAAATTTGGTGACTCAGCACACAACTTAGGACACCTGCCAACTCTCTTCAAATCCCAGTTCCACCAGTCAACTTTGTGATCTAGGGAAATTCTATGCCAAATTGGTACTAATGGATATTTACCCCAAAGGATGGACGTGAACATTACATAAGTTCAATGCCTAGAATAATGTATGGGTATATAGGAAGTGCTGTGTACATGTTACATAAATTTTTAAAATATCTTTAATTACTCCCTATTGCTCTGAAGGAGCAATATTAGGACATATGTCTTTAGCTGACTGTTACTGCAGGAAAGAGTTGTGTAACTTTGTTGTGTGAATCACCCCAGTTGTGTCTAAATTACACAATTAGCCGGGCGTATCATCTCATGCCTATAATCCTAGCACTCTGGGAGGCTGAGGTGGGTGGATTGCTTGAGCTCAGGAGTTTGAGAGCAGCCTGAGCAAGACCCTATCTCTCCTAAAAATAGAAAAACTGAGGCAAGATGATCACATGAGCCCAGGAGTTTGAGGTTGCTGTGAGCTATGATGCCACAGCGCTCTACTGAGGGGCACAGAGTGAGACTCTGGCTCAAAATAAATAAATAAATAAATTATGCAATTAATTGGCCTAACACCTTTTTTTCCTTTTCCTTTTCTCCTAATTCAAAATCCCTTCAAAACGGGATTTGTGATAGCCTACTGTACCGTCATTGAAGATTAGAGAAAAGCAAAACCAAAACATGGCCGACAACTTAGGATCACTGCACAACCAGAGAACTCTCCCTGCACCTGCTCTCTGCCCTGCAGGTCCATGACATGGGCAAGAATTAATCTCTTTATACCGGGGATGAGTGGAGGATTCTCTCTATAAGCCCCAGAAAGTTCTTCACTACCACCCATGACAGGTGCACGCCCAATGCCTCTCTCCAATCCCTTCTCCCACTTTTCCAAATGAGGAATGAGAAATGGAGGGTGGAGAGGCAGGTCCGACAGAGACACAAGGAAAGAGGAAAGAAAGATTGCGAGCCAATCTCAACCTGTTTACTGTTACCATATATTTTTTGTCAACGGAAGTCCTAAAAAACTCTCTCTTGAAAACCAGAAGTTTTTGGCATAATGCTTGAAAAGGCCTGATGTAAGGGGTGAAAATACTGTTTTTCAATCAGGCTCAAATTTCTGAAATAATGCTCTCTTTTTGCATGTTTTTGGGAAGGATGTTGGTAATAGGGTTACAAAGTTTTTACCAGACACATAAAATGGTCATTCTATCATCTCTAAGCTCCCTCATGCATTTCTACAGATGATTTATAGATTTACTGCATTTGAGCAATCTTTATATCAGACACTCTAAAACATTTTAGATGAGGTATATTTGTTTTCCTGTGCTTTCTTAATAGGTTTGTAAGCTAGGTAAGGATCATGTCTTTTAAATCAAATTTGATGCAATTCTTGGCACTGGATTTTGCCTGCAGGTGCCCCATAAATATTTATTGTTGATTACTAAAAAGAAAACCATAAAAATAGTTCAAATTTTGTGTGTATGTGGAGGTGGGGTTGTTGGTGGTGGTGGCCATGGGTGTCAGCCAAAAAACAGTAATCCTTGAAAATTAATCACTACTTTCCATGATTGCAAAAAAATAAGCATCCAAACACCAATACTTTGCTTAAACTTATTATCAATAACTAATTAAAAGAAAGGGGAAGGAAAGGAAGATGAAAAGAAAAAAGAGAGAAAAGGAAGGAGAGAAGGAGGAAATAAAGAAGGAAGGAAGGAAAGAAGAGTGGTTAAAATAAAAAAATATATAGCACTAAATGATGTAAAACTAATTAGGCTGATTCTCTAAACACATGCAACACAGTCTTGGGAGCGGAAGAAAAGAAATGCTTTTTTATTCCATTCCCTTTCCAAGTTCTCCACGGTATGGTAGACTCTCATCATCTACAAAGCACTTTTCTTAGCCTACCTGTAAGCACTAAGATCATCTTTGTATAAGCATGTGTTGTCAATACCCTAACCTACGGTATAGGTTAAGTTCCTTTAGCAAGGAAACCCTCAAATACAATGACTTCCCATAAGGAGTGTTTATTAGTCTTCCATGACTGTTTAGAGCTGAGTAGTCAAAGCCAGCATACACAATCTCCCTCAGGCAACCTATAGCCCACTGTCTGTTCACATTTCTGAGCTAAGAATAACTTTCCCATTTTTAATGGGTTGAAAGAAATGAAAGGAAGAATACTATTGCATGGCACATGAAATGACAAAAATGCAATCTTCAGTGTCCATTCAATAAAGCTTTTTTGGAATGTGTCAACACTTATTTGTTGACTCATTCATAACCAAGTATTGTCTGTGCCTGCTTTTATACTATAATGGCAAAGTCGATTCATCATGACAGAGACTACATGGCCCACAAAACCTAAAACATTGGCTACCTGGTCATTCACAAAAAAAAGAAAAGAAAAAAGAAAATGTTTTTTGAGTCCATCCTAGGTGTATATTGGCTTGATAGCTCTTATCCATGTGGTTCTATCAAGGCCCAGGTTCCTTCCATGTTGTGACTCTGCTGCTCTGCTGTTCCTTAGGTTGATATCTGCTCAGCAGACATGGGTCACTGCCTATTATGGACTGAATTGCATCCCCTCGAAATTCATATGTTGAAAGCCTCCCAATGTGACTGAATTTGAAGATGAAGCCATTAACGAGGTAATTGAAGTTAAATGAAATCAGAAGGGTAAGGCCCCAATCTGATACAACTGGTGCCCTTAAAAGAAAAGGAAGAGATGCTAGAGACCTCTCTCTTTCTTTCTCCCAGCATATGAACACAGAGAAGTTGCAAACTAGCAGGAAAGGACTTACCAGAAACACAAAACTCAGAATCCAAAAAGGAAAAGACTGACATGTTGAGCAATGTTCCCATTTATACCTTCTGTAAGACAAAGACAAATCAGGTTAAAGGCAGGTAACATATTTGGAACATCTAAGCACATATATGGTGGCAATGGTCTATGAATAATCATTATAAATCAATAAGCCATCTAAGGGTATAAGCAAAGGCAATTCAATTAAAAAGATACAAATGGCTTATAAGGGAAAAGGTTCTCTAACAATGAGGCATTATTTTACTCATCATCTAGGCAAATATGAAGATTGCACGTGTGCTGGATAGCATGTGAGGAAATAGAGACGGGCATGTCTCAGTGATGGTGTAGACTGGAGGAAAACTTGGAAGCATCCGCCAAAATTTTAAAACCATGTTTCCTTGAACCCAGAAATTCTACCTCTGGGTAGCTATTCCTAAAGAAATACCTATGTGTGTACAGATTCATACACAAGGATGTTTAATATTTATCATAGTGAGAATCAGAAAGACAGAAAAGTTCATAGGAGAATGGTTTGAGGCCACCCATTCTACTATTTTGCAGACAATGTTTCCAATGCTGTATCTTTCCCCACGTGTTGTGTAGTTCCACTAGTCCAAACCAGCAGGTATCTCTACCAGTCAAATGAACCGGTCCTTTGTTCATAAACTTACTATTTATACCGTTTGAGCTGGAATCGGTGGTCATTCTTTGGTTTTGTAATTTATTTCACTGCCCATAAGTAACAACTGAAAAAAAGGACTTTAAAGCACTCATTAAACCCTTTGACTAATATTTATTCCAAAATGTCAGGGTACCTTGGTAAAATATCAAAATGCTAAAACTAAAGGCTTCTTTATTTTTTGTTTACAAGTAAGTAAAAATTACACATATTTCTAACTACACCCTAAGTCCAATATAATGGATGAATGTTTCTGCCAAATGTTCATACTTAAATGTTCATGCTTAACATCTTTCTAGATCTAGCAATAGCAGTGTGTTACTTTCACATCTGAAAAAGACCTTAAAAATAGTGTGAGGCAAGTCTGTGGAAAACTTAACTGTCTTTAGTTTATGGGTTAGTAAATTCAGGCTAAATCAACATCAAATTGGCCAGAATTAAGATTAGGGCTCATGTCTTCTAACTTCTGATCTAGCCACCGTTTTTCCTACATACGGCTGTCTTCTACAAACTATATCCACTTTCTTGAATTTTCTAACAACACTTACTAGTGTTTTCTAGTAACACTTTTACTAACCTGGAAATTTTTCTTTTGGGGATTATTAAGACAGCATTTAATGTACTGAGGTTGGAATATCGGCACAAGAAGCTGAGTAAAATTCGTTTCAGATCGTAAAACTATTAATATAATGTTCAACTGATTAGAACTGTGGACTAAAAATGAAGAAGAAACTTCCTTCCTGGCATAGAGGGTGAGATTTGTAAGAACAAAATTTTAGTCTACCACAAAAGAAAAGCTCATTTGTATACTACAGCGGGATGCCTCCCCCCAACACACACTTCATTTCTAGAATGGATCCTCCAATGTTCTTTTATTTTAAAATGGACTGCAATTATTAAACCTTAGTTGAAAGGAATTATCATATATTAATTTTTCAATGACAACCTGAGATTTACTAATTCAGGTGTATATTATTCCTATACAAAATTTAAAAAAATATTTTTACTATAGAACATATTCTAAACTCTAAAAAACAGATCTTACATGTAAATATACATATAAATCAAAGTCCTCTAAATGCATTGTAAACTTGTGTATATACAGTTAAGCACGAAAATTGATTTGTCTTATACTAGCATACACTAAAGCATACAGCTCAATGAATCAGTAGAATATTGTGAAATTGTGAGCAACTACATACATTGCTGATGCTTTTTACCTTGTACAGCTGACCAAAAAATGTCAGAGGGGCGTGTTGCAGCTGATTTCATTATAATGAATGACGCCCAACATCACTCATGGAGAACGTAAAAGAGAACCGACGCTTTCTTCCCATGAATTACCAATCAGATCTGCTTCTGCTGTGAAACTTGCTGAAAACGGCTGCCTGAAACAGTACGTCGTATCCCTGGTCTTTAAGCTTTTACAGTGAGATCTGTACATCGAAGCCTGTAGTGAACCCACAGGACAATTGCAGCTCCAATGACAAGAAGCAAACTCTCCGAGGACAAGTTATGTAACAAAAGAGAACCCTGGGCATCGGGAAACGTGATCAAATGGATAATATGTATCTGCCCGATGTGCAAACACGGCAAACTTACATTACTCTAGGCTTTAGGTTGTGCCACCACCTGGTTTGCTACAGTATATTTTTGGAAATAATGTATTTGAAAATTCAAAGCTGAGATTAGTCTTGGAAATAATAGCTTGACTAATTTTAACCACTTCTAGGCCACATAAAAGGAAGACGCTTAGGTGGACCACTGGCCTGCCACCTTCAGAGGGAAAAAGGACAAATGATTCTATATTATGTATCCTCAGATTTGGGAAAATCTAAGACCACTCTTTATAAAAAGATGAATGGTCGCTAGGGCGGCAGGGCCCGCAGCAAGGGCGCAAGCGGCTTTGTGCTCAGCGCTTTAGGGTTCTAGGCTGCCTGAAGCTCTGAGCTTCTAGTGGTGCCCAAATCGCAGCTTTCCCTACTCTTATATTTGGGAGAAGGATCATCCGTAAGAAAATCTGACAGCCTTAGAGTCTCCTTGCACAGTGCTGTAGCTCAGGATTCTTCCAAGTTCCATCGCCTTTGCGGCGCGCAAATTCCTGTCTCAGGGCGCGCAACCTCTTCCCCACCTGATTGCCGGGGCTGAGACACCTGGGCTCCCCTCAGTCCATTCCTGCCTTCACCCATCCCTGTCCCCGGAGCGCCGGACGCAGCCTCACCAGCGCTTACCCCGGGAGGGGAATGAGTGTCTGGAGGTGACTGAAAAGAGCAGGACCTCAGAAGCCCAGTGCCACCAGAAAAGAGGTTCCCTGCGCTCAAGCGCTTCCCGCAAGACTCTCCAGCGTTGTAGGCGCAAACCCGAGCGCTAACTAACTTCACTGCAGCTAATAGCGAGGAAACCACAGGGCGCGTCCCAGTGGCCTCTCCCGCCTGGCCACGCGTGCTGAAATTTCCAGCACTCGGGCCAGCTGAGACTCGGGATCTGCACCGCAGCTTTTCAGTTCCCGGAGCCCGAGCCGAGCGCTCCCGGCCGCTTCTCCAGTTTCTCCCTAAGTGCAAAGGAAAAGGCCCCTTTTGCTCCACTACTGCAAGGCCGACGGATCTGGGAGCCGCGCCGAGCTGGGGAGGTCTCCGCGGATCCAGGGGTCCCCAGTGGCGCCCTAGCGGCGGCTCCTCCGCCAGGGGTTAATAGTAGCCCAATGGCCGGGTGGGCGCGGACGCTTCCTTTCCGCGGGCCCGGGAACGTGGATACGGCGCCGGCAGGATGTTCGCCGGCTGGGCCCAGCAGCCGGGAAACATGAGAAGGCCGCGGTATTCCTGTTCCCGGGCCGCGCGCGCCGGTCTGGGTAAATAAAGCCGTGACGACCGCGGTGGCGGTGGTGAGCGCGCTGGAGCCCGCGCGGAGAGCATGCGGCGGGGATGGGAGTGCGCCTAGCCTCGACGCGGGACAGCCAGCCGCCCTGCAGCCGGCCGCCGGCCCCGTCGCCACAGGTACAGCCCTGGGTCGCCGCGTCCTCGCCTGCGGCCAAGCCGCGCGGGGCTCGCTGTAGCCCTCTGCCCTGGGCACCTCGGCTCCCCTCCCGTCCTCCCCCCGCCCCAGGTCCGGTAAGGACGCGCACGGGTGGCGGCCAAAGCTGGCCTAAGGGTCCGCGGAGGAGCCTGTGCGCCCACCTGGCCGCGCCTCCCCTGCTTTAAAATTATTCACGCGCGTTGGGCGGCGCAGTTCCGCAGGGAGTGAGCTCCCCAGCCACGGCCTGGAGGGAATAGGGGTGAGTGACTCGGGAAGAGGGGCGGAGGCACCGCGCGCCGGGGCTCGGGTAGGGTTAGGAGCTGCGGTTCAGAGGTCTGCAGACAGGACCTTTGCCACCTCCCGCCACAGCGCTTGCTGCCAGCTGACCTAGACAGCGCCAAGTGTCAGTGGTTGTGATCTCTGAGTGGGTTTGGGACAGCAGGGGCAAGGGTACGAGCCGGCAAACCACGGCGTGCCTTTCGCTGGGAAAAACATGTCCTTGCACGTAGGCGGACACGCGCTAGGGTCGGAGACGGAAAGATGGGGAAGGGTGTTTTGTACAAATAAAGCAGCGTGAGCATAAATCACCAAGCGTACTGATGTAGAAAGAAAAGAACCGGGCGAGCCCCGATGGTAGACCAGGGGCTGTGCGCTCGGAAATTTGCTTTGACACTTCTCGCTGAGGCGCTGTGCACACCCCAGGCGCGTACCTGGGTGCGCCACGAGGCAGCCAGCAGAGGTCTGACTTCGCTTCTCCGCGAATCGCTGCCGGGAGCCGTGACATAAGAGCTGTGGCCACGGTCCTAAATGTCGCGCGTGGACGCTGCTTTGATGGCCGGAGGGAGGGGTGGGAAGCGTTGGCTAGGGTAGGCGCTCGTCGAGGGGTGTGTGTGTGTGTGTGTGTGTGTGTGTGTGTGTGTGTGTGTGTGTTGGGGGGGTGGCAATCTGTGCCGTGGCGGGGCGGGCTGAAGGGGTGCTGGCTGCGAGGCGGAGGCAGCTCGGAGGAAACAGGAGCTGCCCAGAGGCGCAAGGCGGGGTGATGGGGCGGGGAAGGTGGCCACGCGCCGCCTCGGCGGCTACAAGGCTGCGCGGACTTGCTCCCCACGCCCGCGCTCGGCGGACACAGGCTCCTGGCCGCTGCGACCTGGGAGGTCAGCTGCAGGCTCTCCCAAAGGTGGCGGCCTCAGGCCGGAGGTGTGCGGATCGCGCTGCCTCTTACGGCTTCTGACACCTCTGAAGACTCTGAAATGGTCCCCAGAGACCCCAGAGAGGGACGGGTGTGCAGGGGCCTCGGCACTGGTGTCTGGCACCCGCGCTGCGGAAGAGGACAGTCCTGACTGCGGGCTCCGGGTGGCCCGGGTCCATCCCGGCACGCATCCCGGGACGGGCAGGCGGGTAATAGGAACGGTAGGGGGAGAGAAGGGGGAAATGTGGTACATTTGTCCCGATGCAACTTCACTTGTTTTGGCCTCATCCCAATCCGGGGGTCGCCTAGCCCAAAGAAGACGTAGGGGGTTCTGCCAAACATGCAGGATCTAGAAAAACAGGAAAATCCCAGAAATCCCCAGCCTGGCTGATACGATTGTCCACGCTCCTCCAAATCTGCCCTTCCTTCCAACCCCTCCTGACGCCTCGCAGGGGTGCTCCGAGAGCCTTTAGTCTTCTGCGGTGTCTGAAGAACCACGCGCCACCCCACTCCTGTCCCACTCCGCTATCCGAGTATGCGCTCAGATTCAAACCCAGACCCAGAGGCTCGTTTGGGAATTATATTCCTTTGCTTCCGGGGGTAAATTATTCCCAGTTGAAGTTCTTGGGGGTTGGGGGCTGGAAGGCGGGCTCTATCGCCCGGACGTGGAAGAGGGCAGGTGCAGGAGGCGGGGTGTAGTCCGGTGGGGAGAGGCGGGGATCCCCAGTCCTGTAGCTGTGGCACCTCCTTTCATCAGCTGGGCAGCGGGGGGGATCTGGCTGCGAACCCGGACCACGAAGGTCTGAACACCCTCCGCGAGTGAGTAACGTGATGCATTTTCATCTCCTAGAACCCGAGTCCTGCTGCGGAGCTCCGGGCGGCCCGGCCCCGAGGCTCCGCGGCCGCCCCGCGCGTCCCTGCCAACCGGCACCATGAACACCGTCGTCTTCAACAAGCTTAGCGGCGCCGTGCTTTTTGAGGACGGAGGCTCTCAGGAGCTGCAGCGGAGCGGCCGACCCTACGGTGGCGTCCTGGACAGTCCCCACGTCCGCCCCGAGGTGGGCATTCCCGACGGTCCGCCCCTCAAGGACAACCTCGGCCTGAGACACCGAAGGACGGGGTATGCGCAAGCCCCGGGGCCCTGTCTGCCTGCGTCCGGAGGGGTGGGGGCGTCTAGCGGTGAGGGGTCAAGTGCAAAGGCGAACCCGCGGGTCAAGGTCCCGGAGTTCTCAGGCGCGCAGGTCTGTGCCTCCTGGGCTCTTGAGTTCTCATTTTAAGGGTAAAAAACGAAGGGATTTAAGGGATTCGTTTTTTCAAAACACGAGGGGTCAGTTCATCAGGATAGTTCCACAGAGGCTTGTTAGGGCACCAGGAACTACCCCTCAATCTCCCGCTACCTGGACCTCAGAGTTCAGGATTACTCGCCCCTCTTCGGGCGGCGGGTGCCCGCGCGCGGCCGAGGGCGAAGCCGAAAGGACTGAGCTAGATGCGGAAAAACAAGGCAGGGCCAAGAAGTTGGGGGGTGCCCAGGTCGGGCCCAGCGACCTTCCTCTTTTGTCACAAGAGGCCCTCGCCAGGGCCCTGCGGTTCTCCCGGCCGGGCCCAAGGTGTTGGAAAGGTCAGCTCCCCTCCGGGGCCCCTGGTTGCGCGCGGCTCCCCCGGCCCTGCCGCGAGCCGAGAGTGGGAGGCGGCGAACCTGCCAGGCCACCTTTAGGTCTATCAGGGTCAGGGAGTTCCTGGGGGCTCGCAGCGGCCAGCTGCTCAAGTCACCGAAGCCTGGAGCGCAGCCGCTGCCTGGCTAAGTCCCCGCGGCTCCTGGAGCGGACCTCCGGGGGAGGGGTGACCGTCTCTGGCGGTCTCCACCTGAACGATTGCATCAGCTGCTTGCTCTGCGGCGTTGCTGGTTAGTAAATTGGAGATTAGATTTCTTCAAAACGTTACTACCAGTCGGTTCGGGTGGAATTGCATTTCAAAGTGTTTAAAGAGGCAGAAGCCCAGGACGCTCAGGCGCAGGCGCGTCAGCTTCCCGGAGCGGCTGGGCGTGCGGGTGGCCTCTAGGCGACACCTTCCGGAACCGCCGGGGAGCGCATCGCCCGACGCCCGACTCCAGGCTCCTGGCTGCTTCAGCTTCCTCCTACTTTGAATATGCTTTCCCTGTGGTCTCTTTGCTTTACCTGATGGAGCAAAGCTTGCCATAAACTCGCCCTTACTCGGGAAATGGCCCCTAGAGTGTTTTTTTTTCTTTCTTTCTTCCTACCTTCCTTCCTCTCTCTCTCTCTTCCTTTTTTTTTTTTTTTTTTTGGTTCTGCATCCTTCCTCCACAAACCCTTCCTTGGTAAAGTTTCCTCCTTTTTCTAGAAGATCCAATCCTTCGCTTTATTCCCGCTGTCCAGGGGGCGACCTCTCCTTTAACCGCTGGCATCGGGAAGGCATGGGCGACAGGCAGGAATTCCCTTGGAGGACGCTGGAGAGCAGGCAGCAGACCCTACCCAGCCCGCGAGACGGGGGGCACTGCCCACGGCGAGGATGGCTAATCCATCCTGGGTCAGCCCTGCTGCCCAGATCTGCAACGAGATTAGTAGTTTTCTGGAAGCCATTTAACATCCTCCTCTAAACCTCTAACCTTGGGCTACCGGGTTCAAGGTATCCCCCTTCAAGATAAAGCTAGCGTCCTGCACTGCCACATGAACCCCTGCGACAAGCAGGCTACTTCAAAGGGAGGCTGAAAATGTGGGGATCCCATCCCTAGCCTCACTCCAACTTCAGGGCTCTGGGAGCGAAGGCGCACGCGGGGCTTGGTGCCCTGGGGTGCTGGGCGGGGTCTCCACTTCGCCAGCAGGGTCCCGACCGGTGGCCCCCAAACCGTGGCTCAACCGGGCCTCCTCTTCTCCCGGTGTCCCAGGGCCCGGCAGAATGGCGGGAAGGTGAGGCACAAGCGACAGGCCCTGCAAGACATGGCGCGGCCCCTCAAGCAGTGGCTTTACAAGCACCGTGACAATCCGTACCCCACCAAGACCGAGAAGATACTCTTGGCCCTCGGCTCGCAGATGACGCTAGTGCAGGTAATGGGACCCTTCCGGGATCCACTTCCGGGCGAGGGGGCGAGGACCCGGCGCGCTAGTGTTAGTGTCATTCCGCAAGTGGCGCCTCTCCGTGGAGAAGGATGGAGCCCAGCCAGGGGGAAGAGGAGTTCTGAGTTTCTTCTTACCCTCGCTAATTTATTTCAGTGTTGCTGCAGAATTACAAGAAGATAGCTGGCAATTTGAACTTATGAGCCATTTATAGATGCATCCGGATGATGATACTGGGCAATGATTTTCAAACTTTAGTGTGCATCAGAATCGCCTGGAAGGCTTCTTTAATCAGATTGCTGGACCCCAGCTCTCTGGGACAGGGCTATTAATTTACATTTCTAACACGTTCCCAGGTGATGTTGAAGTTGCAGTCCTGGACCCCACTTTCAGAACCACTGTTAGGTCCTGGGTAGGTTTCAAAATCACCGTTATTAACAGAACCAGAAGTGGGGAGCAGAAAGGCAAGGAATGGCTTTGGATACTTTTTTTATTTTTAATAGGATGTATCGTGGGCATTAGCTGCAAACCACAGCACTTTGCTGTGTGTACTTTTCTAGAGGGCAGAGGGAAAAGAGGCAGATCTCAGATGGTTGGGTTATTTTGCCAAGTGTACAAAAATGGTTCAAGTTTCTTCGTTCTCTAGTGGACACCACTACTTTACATTTGAATAGCTTTTCCAAACACAATCTTATTTGCTATTCAAAAAAATCACGGTGATGTAGTCACTATCAACATTTTACACAGGACATATCCAAAGGCGATGAAGTGTAAGAGATAGAGGTAGGCCTGGAAAATAAAAAATAATTCCAAATCCAATTCTTTTTATCACACCACAGTTTTCTTTAATAAATAAGGTAACATGAACTTTTGTACATGCAAACAAGCAAATTTATTCAGAAAAAGAAAGAGGAGGAGCTAGATTAGCTGAATTTTGTACATTACAGTAGCACCATTAAACTGCTTTTGTGAAAATGTGGCCATTCCATTAAATTTACAGTAAGGGGGAAATCCCCCCCCAAAAAATCCTTATTAAATACAACAAAAATTGTTTTCAGAGTATTTAAAATTGTTCTTTGAGAATTACTGGAAAGTTTGACAAAGCATGAAAGTTGACTTGTAATCAAGCTTATCAAAACTTTCATATGTATTTTCTGCTGATTTTCAGAATACATGTATCTAGAAAAACATCTGTTTTCTTTCATATTCTCAGTAATAGTGATTTGCTGCAGCACTGGTGGGAAAAATTAATTTAATGTTCTTGGCTTGATATCTGTTAAACATAAAATGATGACCCTTTCATAATTTACCAAAGTAGTTTCTAACTAAATTATTGCCGTCAGAAAAACTTAACTTATGCGAATGAATGTTTGTTCTGGTTTCAGTTTAAACAAGTATTTATTTTGAAAATACATTAATTTATAGAGTTATTTGAACATTTCACAATGATATCAGCAATAAAACATTAGATTATTTTGGTTGATTCTATAATTTCATATTTGGTGGTGGACATTTATACAGAAAACAAAACACATTTGTGATATAGTTTAGAACCTTTTTTAATTGTGAAAAGCAGCACTTGTCATTAGGAGAGCCACTTAAACTTTCTTATGCAGGAGTTTTGTTGAGCTGCTATACAAGTAGTTATCATTTTTTAAATTATTTTTTATCTGTAATGAGAGCTCAAATACAAATAACAATTCTTTTTACATTTAGATCTTGGCAAGGCTATTACTTTTTTGTTGTTATAATTTACATTAAATTTTCATTGAAGCCTCCTTTTATCTCTTATACTGGTCCTCAGAAAATAAAAATGTGCAAAATATGTCATTTTTGAATGAGGTAAAGATAGTTATAATAATAAATTATACCTATATAATGATTTCCTAATTTTACTATAACTGAGGTTGGCTTCTGGATCGTCAAAAGTGATAAATGGAAAAAATCGAAATGTATAGAATTATAAAGGGACCTTCTATATAAACCCATTTTCAGGCCAGTTATAAGACCCCATGGAATATCTATGTAAAATGTGTATGTGCACATGTGTATACATACACTTACACACATATCTATCTATTTTTATATATGGAGATTTATATAAGTCAGACATTAATTAGCAAAAGCAAATTCTGACTCTGGGAAACCCAATTAATTATGTAAATATTTTACACATTTGGGAGAGAAAATATAAAACTGTGCTCTGAATAAAGCTGACAATCCCTGCAACTTGGATCTCTCTGTTAATGAGTCAGATTCTCCCAGTGAGCAAATTTATGCCATGGAGTCAGGCTTCTGGAGAAGTGATCCTATCTCATTCATCGTCACGTCCCTGTCACCTCTGATGGTGCTTTCCATACAGTCAACTATCTGTACATGTTTTTAAAGCGAATATGTTTCTCTGGGGAAATAATCCTATAATCACCATGTAGCTTTCCAAAGTACTTTTCCAGCAACAAGACAATGTCTTGACATCTGACTAAGATGTTCTCATTTAAAAATCCATCCATTGTAGGGAATATGCAGAGGGCAGCTCTTTAATGCAATATGATTGCTAGGCAGACACAAGTATAACTCATCGTATTATTCTCAAAATGTCCAAAAATGTCATGTATTTGTGTCTAGAAACAAATATGGAGTGTTTCTGTCCCAACTCCTTATTCTTATTTATTGCAACACTGCCTGCCTCCTGTTTCTCCTGGTTCATCTTAACAAGCAGTCAGTGTAACTGTTTGACTCCTTAACTGTAAGAATGAGTTATAATTTGAGAATTTCTTTCACACTTAACATTTTCGTTTTGATGGTGTGCCAAAGGTGTTTTGGTTTTTGTTTGTTTGTTTGAGACTGAGTCTTGCTCTGTCACCCTGAGTAGAGGTGCAGTGGCCTCATCACAGCTCACTGCAACCTCCAACTCCTGGGCTCATGGGATCCTCCTGCCTTAGCCTTCCAGAGTGCTAGGATTACAGGTATGAGCCACCCCATTCAGCCCAGACTTCTCATACAAAGTAATTTTACCTTCTTTTGCTACTTGTAAGTTGATAGGGAAGAGTGTGAAACATGTTTAGCAATACCCCTTGAAGCCTAGAAATAAAAAGGTAAAACTTGCGGGGAGGAAATACTTTTAAGACCTCAAAAAGTATTTTTTCTGTTAAATAAAATCTCTGAGGACATTGATCAGCTCCTGCAATTTTTTTTATCCCTGAAAAAATGAAGCATATTTAGACAACTTTCATTTATTTCACTAGGCTAGGCAACTTCTCTTCATTTGCTGTATCTGTGCTTGGCTCTCATTTTCATTACTAACCCGGCATCTTATTAATGAAATATAAACATTTTTATATGATTTACAGAGAACGATGTGTGTGTGTGTGTGTGTGTGTGTATGGACTTCGATTTTAGCCAACCAAAATATTTCCCTGTGCTTGATTTCTCTGGCTGATTATTGTTAAAACATTATAAAAATACACTCTGTACTCTTAAAATACAAACGGCTTTATAATGGAATAATATAAAGTGTAGTATGTGATCAGGGTTTGTATTATTGAAGGATAATGGAGCTTACCAAGGAATAATGATTGGATGTTATTACTTTCCTTATAATAGAACTTTCAAATTCCTGTGATAGGTCCACGTACCATTTGTTGAAACTGCTGTGTTGCAGGATATGCCAAACCTCTGTTTTTGCCTGGTATTGAGTGTTTCTGCTGAGATATATATCCCATTATCAACTACAGGGCTTAGAGCAAGGATTAAATATTCAGAGACATCTCAGATTGGTCCTTTACATTATTCCAAGTTACACTATGTGATGTGGAAATAAGGTGCTCAATATTTCAGTTGAATTGCTCAGAATAAGTTTGTTAATTCAGTATGTCCAAAGGTGGACAGATGCCAGTTTATCCCTTTGGGTTTACTCTGATGATTGCTCTGTCAATATGATGAATGTAAACACTTCCATTAGAGCAGGATGAAGATTTAGTATTCTCTTCCAGCTTCCAGATATTTGGTTCTCTAAGCTTTCACTACAAAATATGCGTTACATATATACATAAAATCAAGCACTAAGTTTGACATTAAAATGTTGTTCCAGAACCTGCCCTTGGTAAGGAGGCCTGTTGCCTATAAAATACAATTTAAAGAAAATGTAAATGACAGCCTGAAGGAGTCCATCGTAAGTGAAAGGCAGAAAATTTGAACTGGTATTTTTGCCTGCAGTGAAACAGATGGAGTTTGCGTGAATTCATCAAGAAAAACAATCGCAAAACAAAACTGTATGCAAATTCATTAACCAGCTATTTGTCTGCTGCTTGCAAGACTGAACTGCAGATAGATATTAAATACCTCAGACTGTGTCCAGCTGTTAGGCTGTGCTTGTAAATTTCTGGTAATAAAATCCTGGCAGGGTAAATATTTGAGTAGATTGGTGGCTTAGTCAAATTTGTGAAATCAGTGTAGAAACAGCTACATTAGACATCAGCAAACCTTTCTGGAAAATTTCCAAGTGTGCAACTATTATGATAAGATAAAAACTATGAGTATTTCAAACACAAAAAAGATAGGACTTATATCTAGGAAAAGCTAGTTAACCCCCATGATATATAATTCCCATTCTTGTCTGTTAGAGTTATAGTGTACTTTTTTGTTGTTAAAAGAGAAAGCTATTGCATTTTCTATGAAGAATCGCACAAGAATTAGATTTTACATGGTAGTATGTTGTGGTTATGTTAAGATTTAAGGTTAGTTAAGAGTTAAGGTTAGTCTGAATTATATGTTGCCTAGTAAGGAAAGTAACAAAAAAAGAGTTTAGGGGTTGAATTCTAATATTATAAATATGAGAGGGAAGTTGCAGGCTGCCCTCACAGTGTGAGGGAACGAGAGAAGGGTATAAATGCACATGTCTGATTGCTGAAGAGAGTACAGGCCAAGGGCAGAAAGGAGGTTGGTACTGATTATAAAGGAAATTAACATTGTCACAGGGGAAGTTTGGGCTGTATCACAGATCTTAGTTTTTAGAGTAAGCATGTGTATTAGGAACCATCAACTCCATTATATGGATGAGGGATTTAATGTTGAGAACAGTTGAATGACTTATCCATATTCATAAGGCATATGTTTGGGAAATTCTGAACAGGAAACCAGGTCTCTCTCCATTCTACCACAGTTATAGGGTAACAGGACATTTCTGAAGCTTTGAAGAAGTAGGGTGATTAGATCAAAATAATGTGTCAATGCTTGAAATTGATAATGATGGTTAGGATCCATTTACAAGAATAGAATGGAAGAGAGGAACGTTTAAAAAATGTTCTAAAGCTCCTGATTGGTAGTAGTGGGTTGGATGAAAGTAATTGGACAAAAATGTTGGCAGTGAGTTGGAGAATGAGAGGAAGGCTTGAGAGATGGAATTAAGAAATAGCCCAGGGTACTTTGTGCTTCCTAAGTGAATAGATACCCTGATATCCAAGCTCATTCGTTATTAGCTCTTCATACCAAAGTATAATAGCTACTCAGGAATATTTGTATATTATTTGTATGAATAGTCCTAGAAATTGTCTTATCTATAGAGGATGGAAAAGATGGAGCATTTGAAGTCGGACTAAATCCTAGGGATGGTAGCACAGCTTGACAGGAGAGAAATTGATGAAGACTCAGACTTCTGAAATGCCATGGTGAGACAATACCAATCATTGCACATAGATTAGAAAGAATAATTATCATTGCTTAAGGCAGAAAGGAGATAATATTGAACATATATGGAAAATATTGATAATATATGAACATATTGAAATATGAAAATATTGAACATATATGGATAATATTGAACATCATATGTTTTACCATGGGGTCAGGGAGAAAAAGAGAATTTTTTTTTAAAGTAGGATTTACCACAGTTCCATCCAATAATTAGGGCTTGAGCAATGTGCAAAAATATGTATTTTATAGTATAAGTCTAAAATAAAAACAGAAACTTCCAATGCAAACAGTACCAAATAAACCATTATAGTAATGGGGGGTTATGTTCTAGACCAAGTGGCAGAAAAGACTTAATTCTCTTCCCCTGTTTTATTCTTTTAAAGACAAATATTGCCCTTTCAGTTTTGTAAAAATTTGTATACTGATGATAGCCTGGTATTTTAGAAGAAACTTCAAGTATCATTATTAGCTTGTAGAAATTCAATAGCATCTTTAAAAAAAAAAAGAAGGAAGTAACTTTTCTTGGTTTTCGAATGTTTTTTCTTTGCCTTCATCTATTTGCCTAAGGAACATTTGATGTTTGGTTGACAGCAGGGTACTCCTTGGCCTTTTCTTCCCACCCCCACCCCACCCCACCCCTCCCCCACCCCACCCCACCCCTCCCCCACCCCCCAGCACCCACCACCCCACCCACCCCCATTCTCTGATTTGCTCTGTCTGTGTTTTGCTAGCCCTTCCTGGCTCTCATCCCGCCTCCTCCTCAGCCATCCTCTCTGCACCTTTGCTACTGGAATCTGATCTTCCCCTCCCTTAAGTCTCAAATACCATTTCAATTTTCTTGCTGGATTTCTCTCCTCTCTCGGCTTTTCTGACACCTTACACTAGACAGTCCTAAAACCAAACACATCATTTCATCGTAAAAGATTACGCTTTCTTTCTCAGACTGGAAGGCCCCTTCTCTGGATTATACAGGTTTGATAATTTAAGGTGATCTTTAATTCTTTATTCTCCCTCACTGCCCCAGAGTGTTTCTGGAAACTGACTTGGGTTTGTTCCTGTGTCTTCTTTCCTGGGAATCCATTACCCTACTCTCTGCACCTGACATATTCTGGCCTTCCTTCAAATCTCCAGAGCTTGAAGTCTTACATCACAGATGAAAGTAACACTTCTTTCCTTTGGACTCTCAAAGTATTTTATTTTAATATCTTAAACTAATGCCATGCTCTATTAGTTATTGATCTCCTCTTCTACCTCTCCTATAGTCTTTCCTCTCACTGAATTATTTTTTGATGGCAAAGTCTCTTCATTTGTCTCATCCCCAGAATCCGCTAATTACCCTATCAAGGCTGAGCATGTTTGTTGAATAAATGAATGGATGTGAATGCACAGTATTCTTAGATCCTGAGAATTTTTTTTTTTAAGACAGAATTTATTCACAGAAAAGAATACAGAAAACATTAAGGCTCCTGGTAGAGGGAGAGAATTCTAATGGGGAGAGAGAAGCTCTCTCCGTTTCTCTCTCTCAGTCTTTCCCCATCTCCTCCTTTAGGCCTTTAGTCTCAGGGTATATATAAGTGTATGGGTTCCTTGGCCAGGAAACGAATGAATACAGGCCCTTCCGCCAGGGGCAAGGTGAATGAATGTATCAATGAATGGACACAGTCCATTCATGGAATTGAGGCCTAGGAAATTCACAAGAAATTGACCTAGGCATAGGAGATGGGGGTTCCACATTTAGTCCTAAGTGTGAAGTGAAGGAGACACCAAGGCACAGGTGTCTCCTCAGCAGTTGTCCAG